>JAUZST010013556.1:0-10970 GCA_034779995.1 Parotocinclus haroldoi
AGTAAAACAACTCACGTTCCAGACTGTGTAGACTGTCGTTTTAACCAAAACTGTGGGAAAATATAGGAGATGCTACATTATCGTTTAGTACAATACACATCATATTGTGTGCTGTCTGTTATCGCCCTTGCCGTGCCACCGCTTACTTAAAGAAAACCCACCGCATGTTCAGTAATTGTATTGATCTAACACGAAATTCGTTAATAGACATAGTGTTCAAAATAATAGCAGTGTTTTTAAAAACATTAGTTAAGCACAAAATCTCAATAGTAGTTTTTATTTCCATGCATTGGGAACATTGCATACTGTTGTCCAAAACAAAACATGAAGAGAAATGTATATAATTTTTAACTACTTTACAGAAAATATCAAAAAATGAACATTGGGCTGTTAAAAAAATAGCAGTATCTGTAGTATCTTTTTGTGCTTGTCTTTCTCAAAATATGTACTCTTTTTTTAGGATTTAGTGTTCCTGTGAATCACTAACCTAATATTTAGTTGAATAACCAGTTTTTTATAACTGCTTCACATCTGTGTTGCGGATGCAGTCAACTTCTGGCACCTGTCAACTAGTATTCCAGCCCAGGATGCTTTGACTACATGCCACAATTCATTTGCATTTCTTGGTTTTGCCTCATCGGATTAAGGTCCGGGGATTGGGGTGGCCACTCCATAACCTCAATTTTGTTGGACTAGAACCAATATTTTGCTCGTTTACTAGTGTAGTTTACTAGTACTAGTTCTGAACAATGTCTCGATCGACCCATTTTTCTCAGGCTTTCAAGGAGAAATGCATGTCGAGCATGTGCTGGCTTCACCCTTAAATTAAACACCTGTTTCCTCACATTCTGTGAGATTGACCTCACTAATTGAACTCCACGCTGCTATTATTTTGAACACACCCCTTTCAATTAATTATGCAAATACACAGACTCAAGAGCATGCATATCATGAATGCTGAGTCTGTTGGTTTTGTAAGAATCTACTGCATCAACTGTTACATTGTTTGTCATGTGGTAATATAATTTATACCAAAAACAGTGTTTATCTGGTTAGTCATATTGGACTGCTATTATTTTGAACACAACTGTACAATCACTTCATTAGCAACAACCCAGAATGCCAGCCATGTTTAATGCCCTGTAATTCCAGGTCGGATATGGGTTTATTGGTTACACTGCGGAGTTAGTTTATCCGCCCCCTGTAATGGTACTTAAAACTTAATTAGGATAAACTTAATGGATTTGTATGTCATTCTGACATCGTGCACTTTCACGTGCATCAGGATACTATGCTTTATTCCAAAAGAGGGCACATGCCAAACTCCACACTGACAATTAACAGATGTTAATGTTTCAACCTAAGTGGGCCTCTATCTAAAATGCCAAATGAATGAACAAACACGGGACATTTTCACTTATAAAATGTCATTCTTTTATTCATCGTATTTGCATACTTCCAAACTTTAAGGCATAAGATTACGTCCGGGGTCCAGAGAAAGTTCACGTGTGTAGATGAAGCTTCCCCAGTCCTAAGAGTACATGTAGTGTTGGGGGAAAAAAAACACAGCTAATTCGCTGACAATGTACAGGACTGTCAAGGAATTTATTGGAATAGCTTTAAATACAATATTAGGATTGGACACCTTACAAACTACACTTAAATACCTGACTAATAACTACTACTTTGTTGGGGATAAGAGTATTTTTCTTGCTTAATCCCTGTTGTCCTTGTTAGGCTGAGTTGTAATCAGCCTCCCCTCCCTCAGACACACCCTGTCTGTCTCAACCTGTCTGATGTCTGACTTTGCCAGAAAGCACCACTGGGACTAGAACTCTGATCAATGTCATATTGACCATGCCTGCAGTCAAGACTGTACACATTGTACATTTTATTATATAGTGAAAGCTTTAAAAAAAGAGAGGGGGGGGTATATGCAATAAATTATTACATCATACTGTACTTCATGCTCACTGCACTGGAAGTTTGTTTAAGCTCAGCAGCTAGCATTGATTACCAAAACTAGTCATTTTTCTTTCTAAATGATACAGTAAATTACAGTACAGTAAGTAATTACATGATTGTATTCATAACAAGTGCATGTACAATTTAGTAATCAGAGTTCAATGACAACACGATGACTACTAAACCTGATTCTCTCAGCCACGTTGTTGCACAGGTTCTAGCACGTTATATGGCTGGTGAATTAAGTTATACTGCATGGAATGTGTTACTAGTTACGGGTCTCCAGGGAATGTAACTGTACTTTATTGTATATTGGATACTTTTAGTGGAAGTAAGTAGGTACTTCAGAGTCAGCGGTCTACCATAGAAAAGTTGGCTTCGGAATTGTAATGTAGGATCTGCAATTACTCCACGCCACCAGCAGATGGTGCAAAACAGTCACAAGAATTCCATGCCTGTCATAAAAAACTGCCTTCCTCTCAAGCCAATTAAATCCTTACGTTAAGGCAGGGAGGCTGTAGGTCAGGGAGTGCCTTTGTACAGTTATTTTATTTTTACCGAACGTCTCTACGCAGACCATGCCTGCACAGAGGCGATCACAACGCACTCTGCACAGTGGCCACGTCACATTCTACAATCTAAACTCATGTAATAAACATTCATCTTCAGTGCTTATAAGCAAATGATTCCAAAAAAAGTGCCACAATTTTCGCCATCCACTTTCACTATCTGGTGTATGTCTTTCCACACAAGTGAGATTCATTTCGTTTTACTTCATGTACCCATGATGCAGTTGGTGTACAAAAAGCTGTTACTGAAGTCTTTAGCAGAGGTATAGCTCCTCAGAATGAGCAGCCTGCATGTGAGCTCTTACACTGAACACACTAAAAAGAGAAATATGCTTATTTTCATACAGCACTTCTCAAATATCTTGGTCCCATTAGGACTTTTCTTTAATTATACTCTTTTTCACCATCCATGCTATTAGGAAATACGCATGATCACCATTCCTGGTGCAGAACACAGACCAGTCTTTATTTGATTTGGGATTTTCTGCATTCAAATGTACAGTGCTGTTCAAAAGTCTTAGACCATCAATATTTTTTTTAAAAGATTAGATTTACATTTAGCAGACGCCCTTATCTAGAGTGACTTACAATCTTAGTCCTACAATCCAAGCAATTGTGGGTTAAGGGCTTTACTCAGGGACCCAACTGTGGTAGCTTGGCAGAGGTGGGATTTGAAGCCTGGACCTTCTGGGACAGATTCCAGTACCTTAACCACTAGGCCACCACAGTCTCATATACGGTTGCTTTATGAACATATTTCATTTTGAAATATCCTCTAATGAAATATCCTCTAATAAAATATATTTTTGTGAGTATTTGTGTGTATAGAATTATTTCTCAGTCTCTTTGTTGAGTACAACCAGTAAATTCAATTACAAATACGACCATGCAGTAATAAAAACAGCTTCTATAGTGGATCAGGGGAAAACGATATTCGACAAAGACAAATCTTCCCGGGGGGGGAGGAGCCTGGGTCCTCCCCGTGTCTGTGTGGGTTTACTCTGTGTACTCCGGTTTCCCCCCACAGTCCAATACCATGCTTGTTAGGTCAATTGACCACTCTAAATTGGCACTGACCGAGTGTGCCTATATGTGACTCGCCTTGAGATGACCTTGTGTATGGATATAACCTTACGTGTGTTGCTAAGATGCCCACTGATGCCAATAGCAATGTCAAATAAACAAACAAACAGTCCATTCATCGTCCACCATATATGTTATATATGGACCTTATACTATTGCTATATCAATTCTAATGGTGTCCTAAGACTTTTGCACAGTACTGTACATCTTTCTCATTGAATTTGACAAACCTTTGAATTTGGTTCACACCTAGGGGAAATTAACAAGCGTTCCTTACTGGATAACAGTGGAACATATTTGTCCTCCAGTGCTGGAAAGTTGGATAATTTTTTTTTCCTTGGAAATTCATAAATAAACCAGGTCTCTTTTTAGATAAAGGTGTTAAAGCTACAGAGATTCAATTTTAATAGATCGGTATTCCTTTAACTACACTGGGGTCTCACAAATGGAAGCAGCTACCAGGATAGTGGAAGTGGTTTATGGTGGTATTAACACAAGACAATCGACACCATTGGACAGACATTTCAGGGCCACCAGTCAGAGCGGGATGGCAGCTAGCCCTATTCTTTATCGAGTAACCTTCATTATATATTTCACACACAGTACACATCTAGGTTAATGAAGCCAATCAACATAGCTTTGGTAAGATTAATATTGCTCCTTGACTGAACAAGGAATGAACTGTAGTGCACACTGGGAAGTTCTGCTGTAGTGTATACTAAGTGCTAAGTACTGTTTTTATTTCATCAGTTGGAAAAAGGAATAAATCTTTTTTAAAAAAGGACCTTGTTTCTACACAAAGAGTTTTGTTTTAATTGTTGTTTTCAATATGTATCGCTACTCTTAATGTGTTACACTTAAATGAAACCAAGATCAAGTGATCTCCACAGAACCCAGTCTCACCAGAGCGCAGTAACTCCCTCCATTCATTTAGTTATTAGGAGACGATGTGCCTGCAATAATTTACCGCCGAGCACTCGTTTAAAGTCTACTTTCTCATTTATCTTGAATACTTTTTACTATATAGTAATTATTATTACTAATTAAAATTTGATTATTGATTTGATATTATTTACATAATTATTCACTTAACATCTAGGCCACCCATGGAGGTCGGGTCCCTTTTTGAGTCTTGGCCCTCCCAAGGTTTCTTCCTCCTACTTTCAGGGAGTTTTTCCTTGCCACTGTCACCCTAGGCTTGCTCAATTTTGTGATTGGCCTTTTAAGATCATATAAGATTGTAAAGCTGCTTCGAGACAATGCTCAGTTGTAAAAAGCACTAAAGAAATACATTTGACTTGACTTGATCTGTGAGGTATCAAGAAAACACATGTTGGAACATCTGGAAAGGTGCCTTTACACATCCAGTAGTTGTTTCTTTGTTTTATGTCACATCAGGAGCAAGGTTATAATGACATTAGTTAGACACACTCGCAGTGGGACAATTTAGGGCGACCAATTAATGTAAACACACATTTTTGGATCGTGGCAAGAGTACCTGGAGAAAACCCATGTGCACACAAGGTCGGGCTCAAACCGGGGATCTGTGGAGCTTGCAGGGAGCGCCTGTGTACTTTGGCATGTCACGTTTTAAAATGTGTCTTGATCAAGATTAGATTTTTCTCAAGATTCTATTCTTTTCATTTAGGATATTAGCAAAGTGTTATTCGACCCAAGGTGCACAAACTTTCACATAAATCTCCGCAGTGGTACGTTCTCAGCGTCTGTTCTTTTTTGCAATGTTTCATTAAAGATCAGTTGAATGCAGCATATTTATTTTTCATAACTGATGAAATAAAAAGCTTATGTGCAGTGGACAGGGGGTTGGACCCTAAAGCGTACAGTGCATGTATGGTTTATTTACTGTGCCAGATTATTGTAGTGTGAAAACAGTCTACACATCCAGACCAGTGTGGATAACGGATCAGTGCAAACTCCATGCCTGATTCAACGGACAGGAGAAAGAACAAGAGGAAGAGGACTGAGAGAAAATAAGTGTGCCGGTCTGTGGGATTGAGTAGCATGTCAATGCTGACACTCAGTCCATCTTCTCCTTCTGGACCAGTTTGGGCGCATCTACGAAATCCTTCCCGTTAAAGATGATGACGGCGGCTGTGATGGTGCTGGCTGCACCCCAGAACAGCATGTATGCTAACGTCTCCGTCCAAGTATCACCTGAGAAACAAAGAGTGGTTAATTGGTAAAAGCCCCAATATACAGGATGTAGTATTAAGGACTAGTGACTTTGCACCGTGTCATTGGTGCTTTAGATACTTTAGATACATCATTTTATTTGATCTTATAACAATAATAACACATTTAAAACAGCATCGCCTCACTGAATATGTGGAATTTGGCACAGAAAAAGCTAACTCTGCTAAGAGTTCAGAGCCAGACACAACAAGCATCTGCTGCCATCTTTCTTTTTAACAGTAGGAGTTTCCATCAAAATGGGAAAAGTTAAAGAAAAATGAAAATGAAATCGGAATCTGCCAAGAAAACTTGATGCATCTCTAATTTACATTTAGGATTAGCATTAGCAGATGCCATCTTACAATCCATACAAGTCTTACAATTGTGATTTAAAGGCCTTGCTTAAGGTACCAACTGTGACAGCTTTGGTGGAGGTGGGATTTGAACCCCGGACCATCAGGTCCAGAGTCCAGTACCTTAACCACTAGGCTACCACAGTCCCATCTATAAAGGCTTTAGAGTGGTAAACGATTTCAACACTCCTTTGATTCTGCTCAGTACTGTGTGACAGTAGATCCATCACATAAAGACTGCATCACTGAGTCGATTTAACAACAAAAACCTCACCAATCATATCAAACACTGATGTCTCCCGCACATCACTTTTATCAAAACTATGAGGCTTTAAAATCATACACAGTTTTTTCTTACCAGTCATAAGAAGGCAGAGAATACACATGGAGAAAGCCACCAACATGATGATGGGCAGCTAAAAGTGTCAGACGAAATAAATTCTCAGTCATCATCTACTCTTAAATGCAGGGTTATACATAAAAATAGATTTAATACACTGCTGACAAAAATTAAGGGATATTTCAAAATGGCTTATCATATAATGAAATATACCCTCATTTTTGTGAGCAGTGTATTCCAACTAGAGCAAATGTAGTTTGTCAGCAATGGTACGATGCTAAAGTGGTTAAAAAGTCATGCAAGTCTACTTAACATCAACACTTAAGAATAATCATTATAACACAATGAAAATGATTCATTATACTGTTGCTTTACTTATTGGCTGAGCGACAATAAAGAACAGAAAGGAAAAGCTTGTAAGCACAAAATATCTTGTTCTTTTTTGTAAATACAGAAAGGAAAAACCAATGACCGTGAGAAATTTCCAGTCCTTCTGCACTTGGAGAGGTCCCAGCCCCTCGGTTTCGTCTACAGTGTAGTTACCAAGGAACAAGTCGATGGCATCCTAGGACCCAAACAAGACAAAACTGTTACAAAATGATAGCAGATTAGTGTCCTAATTTGCACCTCGAGTAAATCAGGCCGATTCCTCAGCATCAGCAACGTGCCGATATAGAAATAAGCAGCCACGCTTACCTGTCTGAAGCCATCTGAGAAATTGTTCTTATAATAACGAATTGCAGAATTCCAGCCGTCCATCAGCAAACCCCAGTGAGTCCTCTTTCCAGTCCTGTAATGTACATTTAGAAAGTGAGTACACAAGCTTAACACACTATTCAGGTTCGAATTAGTACGATTCTTACCTGGTAAAGTCAGTCTTCAGGGCTCCTGTGCCGGCGTACTGTTTAGCACATGCGTTAGCATTGTCGGCCCAGGCTAGAAACCAAAGCAAGACCCAGGAGTTAACTACAGCTAACAAAACGTTTTAAAAAAGAGCACTATATTATACACAAAGAGAGGGAGAACAGAGGATTATGACTTAAGAGGTTTAGTCACCGTTTTTGTAAATCTTCTCAAACTCGGCCTGCTCCTCAACCTTCTGGCCAACATGGAGGACTCCCATTCTCTGAAAACAAAACAAATACATATATTAATTAAGATGGACAGCTTACACTCAATCATGAAACAAATTCATAATGAAATCAAACAACCACCTAAAGCACATGAGCAAATAAAATGTGTTTTGGAGTCTAGACTTTAACCTGTGGGATGCTGTGGGATAACCTGAAGGGTGCTGTTCATGCCAAAAAAACATTTCCATTTTACACTTCTGTAAGTTTTATCTGCAGCTAAAGGGAATGGTTACAATAATCTTTACCTGTTATTAACTACAAGGTTTCACATATCGTGTGTATTCGTTAATGAATAATTAATGAATTAACGTGTTCAATAACGAAGACAGATGGTTTAGAGAGAATGTGTTTGCCAGCTTCTTTTACTGTTACTAATATAGTGTAGTATAATAATATAGTATTATACACACACACACAATACTATTACTGATATAGCATAGTATAGTATAGTAATATAGTACATGTAGTATTATACACACACACACACACACACACACACACACATATATATAATATAAATATAATACTATTAATAATTTTATAGTATAGTATAATAGTATACTACTATATATACACACAAATACACACTCATATATAGTTTTATATATACATATATATATACATACATACACACACACACACACATACATACACACACACACAATATATAATACTATTACTATTATAGTACATTGTAAGTATTATGACTTGATAAAAAGTACTATACTGTAAATACTGACTCCAAAATCACCAGATGTATTTTCTAATGAAAATAACCCTTATAATTATATTATATATATAATATATTACTTATATTATAGTAGCCTAAAAACACGATGTGATTATAGTAATGCTTGGTCGATGACCTGTTTTACAGAAGGTAACGTGGATGTTAAATGCCTACATTTTATGTTGCAGAGTTTGCATGTTAAAGACTAAAGACAAGGTGATGAAATGCTCCTGAAAATATCATACAGGCAGTGAACAAACAAGCAACATCTACTCGAAGAAGCATCGAGCCTAAAGATATGAACCTTAAAATAGCTACTGTTAAAGTCTGCGTGTACTGGCTCTTACCTGGAGCTGGTTCTGTAGTGAGCGCCTGGCCAAAAGGCTTTGAATAACGTTGGTACGATCCAGACAGTCCATGCAGTTACTGCGGAACGTTCCTGTCTGCTCTAACACCACCTTCCCATCTGAATTCAACATGAAGTAACTGAGGAAAAAGAGTTACGGCTGAATGACTGACAAATCAGTATGATGCATTAAAACACAAGTAAACAAAATGTGTTCTGGAACAGCCAGTGTTTTGGAGTCCAGACTCGTAATCCAATTTAGCCGCTGTAAAATAATCTGCAGTGTGCTGCTCATGCTAAAAATGCACAACAACTGACTGGAGTTATTGGCTGAAACAGCAAGTTTTCGTTCTTAGTTTGCTCAATTTGCGTTTTTTAAATGAAAGATAATTCAGTAATTCATCGTCTTATCGGCTTAATCCTAGTCAGGGTCATAAAAACCTGGTGGCACAGGGGGCAAGGCAGAAACAACCCTAGACAGGGTGCCAATCTATCATAGGGCACATGCACTCACGCACTATGGCCACTTTGGAAACACCCGTTTTCAAACTCTGGAATATTGTGTGGTGGTGGTGTTGGTGGGGTACACCTTTGTACCCACAGTAAACCAACACGGACACGGGGAGCACGTGCAAACTCGCTTGCCTAACGTCTCAGATCATGCAATGATTCCACAAGGCTCACGTTTACACCGTTAAGCTACTCTTACTCAGATTGACAGGCATGGAACTGACAGTAAAGGGAAAACACATTTTAATATGTTCATATTTTCACTCTGGTCAGGGTTGTGGTGTGGGCTACGGGGTGGATGTCGGCGTGAACGTGCCACAGACATTTGTACGCCATTTGTAATCCTAGTCTAGTGGTGGAACTTGGGATAAAATGTTTTCCTTCATTTTTGGATTTTATATGGCTTAGAACATCAAATGAATTTGTGTGATTACAACAGGCTTACTGCTGCCAAGCAAAAAAAAAAAAACCTTCAGCATGTCCTTATCACAAGACATTAGTGAATAAAAGATGCTTGCTAGAACTCTGTGTCGCTTTTATGGCATAATATCTTGCAATAACAACATTATGCTATTCATATTGTTCATCCTAAAAATCCCCCAACAGTTTGATCTGCAGCTAAAGGGAACTGTTAAAATAATCTGAATAATATTAGTAATATTAATAATATTAGTCGATAAGAGATGCTTGCTAGAACTCCCAGTGTCGCTTTTATGGCATAAGATCTTACAGTAAGAACATCACGCATTTCTTTAAAATACTTTCTAATAAAAAGGACATGCTCAATTTTTTTTTGTGGCAGCCATAAGCTAAAATGCAGCAGCCTACCCGAACTGATCTTGCATCTCAGCCACAGCGTCCACCAGGATCTGCAAGCGATGCCATCTCATCTTGCTGCACTCCTTATGGAAATCGAAGGCTATGTACCTTAACAGGAGGAGAAGTCATTTCAGGGCAGTCATGACAGAATGTCACAGCACATGTTTGAAAAAATAACAGATTACAATGATTACAAATGATGAAATGACGTGAGTGCTGGAGTCTTACTTGATCATCCCGTTATCCATGTTGTTAGCCAATTTGGCAAACGCCTGCTCGAGGGGCAGCTCTGAACCCTTCTGATTTACCTACAGTACAGAAAATACAGTGATGTTTTAAAGAAACATGGCTGCACAAACTTCTGAAGGGATCACATACATGTTTGGACTTACCAAATTTAGAATCACTTGCTTCCCGTAAATGAGGACCTGGGAGTCAAAATGCCTCTGGAACCCATCAAGCTGCAACAGAAAAACATTTCTCAAAAGAGATGCACGGTGTTTGTGATAGCTGTCGTGCAAAAGCTTTTACATCCAGGAGATGGCGCTGTAGCATTGAGTTAATCGCGCAGGTCCATTTTCTAGCCGATGGACTAATGAACCTTTTATTCTTTACGCCGATCAAGTGCTCTGAGCTCGGATTTGAACAATGTTTTTGTGTCCCACCATAAACTTAGCAAAGAACAGCTGCAGAAAACTTCACTTCCACAAAAAGAAAAACATTAGTTAGCATTTTCAGTAATGGATCAGGGGTATGCAATTTGTTCTATCTATCTATCTATCTATCTATCTATCTATCTATCTATCCTCTCTCTCTCTCACTCTCTCACTCTCACACTCTCACACTCTCTCACTCTCTCACACTCTCTCTCTCTCTCTCTCTCTCTCTCTCTCTCTCTCTCTCTCTCTCTCTCTCTCTCTCTCTCTCTC
>JAUZST010013557.1:0-10970 GCA_034779995.1 Parotocinclus haroldoi
TGTATAAGCGTCCCGTGACGTTTCCGACTGATCCCTGTCTCAAATCAAAACAAGCCAGAAGATCAGTCGCTTCGTTTCGGTTAACGGGCCTAAAACCGATCCAAAACCGAGCTCAGGACGATCTGGTCGGAACTCCCTGTGGTATAATAAACAGTAATAAAAGTACTGGGCCATGTCCCGAACGACAGCAGGATCCATTCCTACCTTGATGCGGGTGGCCTGCGGATCTGAGCAGTCATCAAAGCGGATGGTGTAGCCCACCTCATGCCCGAGGAACGCCCCACGTTCTTCCGCCACCCGGCTGGCCACCTGCGATTAAATACCGTTTAATAAATACGCACGGTATCACAGTAACGCAACGCCTTAAAATCTCCACTCGTTTACATTAAAGGGAGGGGGGGAGGAACAAAACGTAAGGAAACCACAAGCAAACCAAACATGTTTAGACAGCATAGTCTGCATTATTAGGACTTGGAATAATATCAGACTTTAGAAGAATAAATATTTGTGAAGAAGTTTTTTTGCTACGCCTTCAACTCGCAGACATTCGACACGACAAGGGTACACACCGAGGTCGCCGCTACCCTCCGAGGCTGTGTCACACCGATAACCTTTCCCTCTGCAGCCCATCCGGCCTCCAGCAGGTACTGAAACACACACACACACACACACACACACACACACACAGGCTTAGAATGCAGAGCTCGGCTCCAAGACCCGACTCTGAAGCAGCTCATTCAAATCTTCCTTGCTCTACTGAAGTAATCAAATCGACTCCAAACGACTAATTAACACATGATTTGGGGATTACTTTTTTCTGGAAAAAAAACAAAACAAGGAGAACAAACATCCGTCCTTTAATTCCCTTATATGAGAAAAAAGCATTCGTGTTCGAATTCAACCCTTTGCTTTTTTTTTTTCCACCCGAAGCAGCCGTGCAAACGTGGCCAGCAGATGTCGCCGTCACGCAGTTTTTCGGCCTTTTGAAACGTTCCTCAAATGATTTAAGGTTCCCGAAAACGCCACTTCGGCTCTAGAAGATTTGTTTGACCTTAGTAACACTTACTATTTTACACTTATTGATCAGTAAAAGGACGAGCGGGACTGTAACGCGTTTCATTACTTCTTCACAGCTAAAAAGCCATTCGTATCGATCCACAGGTACAGATTTAGGGTTTTGCCTTTTGTTTTACCTGTGGGATCTGAGTGCTCTTCCCGGAGCCGGTCTCTCCGACGATCACGACAGTCTGATAGTTCTCCACCATGTACAGAACGTTGTTTCTGTGCTGTGAGAGTTAAAACCAAAATATACTCGTTTTTGTTGCCTAGTTTAGATCCTTTTAGGTTGCCTTTTCACTTCTAGTTCCAGATAAAAGAAAACAAAACTATCTATTCTTCTTCCTCTTCTTCCTTTACGTTTCTTACCTTAAAGACGGGGAGCTTCTGCCGCTGTTTCTCCACAGACAGGGCGCTGTGGGGGTTGTGGATGACGGAGGTGCCACTCGGCTCGGTGTTCAGGTCCCTTTCCTCACACACACCCGGCGCCTCCGAACCTGTTTTAGGAAGAAACGTTTAAAAAGACCTCGAGTTCTGATACAACAAACACGATCTGGGTACAATCTCACGATTTGGAACAAGGGGCTTTAACTCTCACTAGGGGCGAACGTCCTGCAGAAACACAATCTGTTCTGTAAACCCAGACTGCGAAGCACGGTGGAGGAGCATCACGGCTTGGAGCTGCTGTTTATTCGTTTCAGTTCTCGCTTAGTACAGCACAGGGTGGCACGGAGGTGAGGCCAAGCCGGCGGCACGGTGTGCCGGTCTACCCCAGGGCACATGCACGCGCCGTGACACTTTAGAGACACCTTTTGACCTACAAGTTTGACTTGTGCACACATGTCCACATGGGTAGAGTCCAGGCCAACGATTTTAGGATCTAAAAGCAAAACCTGAAGGTGTTCTAACCGAAAGAATGCCACAATGAGTCAGGGGCGCTGCTCAGGACCTTATTATTACTGATTATTAGTTGAGACTGAATGTATTTGTTATTGTGACTTGGCTGAAGGTTAAAAAAAAACCTCATTTAATACGAAATGAATTCAGAAACCAAGGTTTAGTCGCTCATGTCAGACCCTGGAAGAGAAAAACGAACATTAGCGCAAATAAAGACTTGATTCATTCATCATCCGGCTGCAGGCGCGCAAAAGCTCTCACCTCGTGCTTCACACGGCACGAATGCACCCCTTATAAACGCGTTAGGAGCACGGAACAAAACCTAAAAGGTTACCTACGATACAAAAACGTTACAAAAAATCCTACCGGGTTTCCAGAATCTCATGAAGGACTGGGGCGCCGCCATCTTGCACAACTACGTCATTTATCCGGGCAACTTTTCTACTCCGCCAGGGGGCGACATGGAAACGCTTTCATATACCGCACTGCCGTGCGGTTTGTCAGGTTCTCCTTCCGTACAGGCTCGTGCTTGTAGTTAATGCGATATTTTGAGCTGATTTACCTAGATGAGGCTCACTGGAGTGCAAAGCATCTAACGAACCACTTTCAGACATGTGATTATCGAGAGAACATACCAAACTCCAGGTAAAGGTCCACAAGGCTGTTGTTAAGGAAAATTCATTTATTTGTTACAGCCACAAACCCTAAATCCTGTCCATTCCAGCACACACGACCTTCTGTTCCTATAAATTCTAACACACTATAATCCAGTACTGAGGACTGGGAGGGAACCTGAGAAAACATGGACATGGGGAGAACATGCAAATTCCACAAAGGCTGCAGAACCCAGGGGTGACTTTGTCGGTGCCGGGCTATGATATGGCTTCTCTATTGTCTCTTTATTTATCATATTTACTATTTTTATATTCTCTGTTTCACTAACTATACAGTAATATCTGTTTTATATTTACTATTTTCATTTATTATATTCTCAAATGTATCCCATTTAATATATTCAATATGTTTTTTATATGCTCTATTTTTATTTATTATACTCTTTTTGTATTTATTTTATTATATGATAGATTTTATTTATTATATTCTTTTTTTAAATAATATTATCTATTTTATTTATTACATAATTTTTTTGTATTTATTTTATGATCTATTTATTTATTATATTCTTTTTTGTATTATTTTATTATAGGATCTATTTTATTTATTATATTCTTTTTTATAATATTATCTATTTATTTATGACATTCTTTTTTTGTATTTATTTTATGATCTATTTATTTATTATATTCTTTTTTGTATTATTTTATTATATGATATTTATATTATATTTTTATTATATTCCTTTTTTTATAATATTATCTATTTATTTATTACATTCTTTTTTTGTATTTATTTTATGATTTATTTATTTATTATATTCTTTTTTTGTATTATTTTATTATATGATCTATTTTAGTTATTGTATTCTTTATATAATATTATCTATTTTATTTATTACATTCTTTTTTGTATTATTTTATTATAGGATCTATTTTATTTATTATATTCTTTTTTTATTTATTTTATGATCTTTTTATTTATTATATTCTTTTTTGTATTATTTCATTATATGATCTATTTTATTTATATTCTTTTTTGTATTTATCTTATATGATCTATTTATTTATTATATTCTTTTTTATATTATCTATTTATTTATTACATTCTTTTTTGTATTTATTTTAGGATCTATTTATTTATTATATTCTTTGCTGTATTTATTTTATTATATTTTCAACTTTAATATATTCTTTTTGCCTTTCATTTATTATGTAATCTATTTTATTTACATTCTTTTTTGTGTTTATTTGATTATATTCTTTATTCGTATATTGAATTAAACTATACAGAATTATGTATAGTTTGAATATATAATATATGAATTATATATATATATATATCTTTTATTTATTAGTCTCCATTTACTTTATTTACTGTCTTTATTTTATTTATCTACTGTATTTATTTGGACATTATTTTATTTTTTATTTATATCAATATCATTTTATTACAGTCTCCATTTTGCCAAACTAATTCATATAGTGAACTTTAATTTATTTAAAATTTCATGTATTCTCCATTTTATATTTTCCACTTTAACTTTGCTTTGTTCTGCTTTATTTCATATTTTATTTAACAGTATATTACCTATTTTGCTTATTAGTCGCTTTTCTATATTCTATTTTATTACGCCCAGCTCCGTTATTATTTAATTTAGTCTATTCTTTATTAGTCTTTTATTTTTGTATTAATTTTAAAGAAACTATACCTCTAATTTCTAGACTTTAGGTACCGTCTAGTTTCTGCTCTTTTAACCCTCTCATGAGTCTTGGCCCTCTCAAGGCTTCTTCCTCGACCCATTTGGCGAGTTTCGCCTTGCCACTGTCACCGTAGGTTTGCTTAATAGGGTCTCTAGATACTCGTGAAGCTGCTTTGGGAGAAAGCGGCGCCGTGAAAAACACTACAGAAATAAATCCAATCGATCTTTAACTTCATCTGCCAGTGCTGCAACAGCGACCCCTGCTGGGCTCCGAGAGATTTCCAAGCCCTTTTTTTTAAAGCTTTTAAAAGGATAAAAAGAATAAGAAAAGGATTGAAAGGACGTGGTTTATTCCACTTTTAAGTAAGGAGGGAAAAAAATTCCAATCAGCCACGAACGGGAAAAGAAAAAAGTTTATTACACCGTAATTAAACCGGATCCGATTTTTGGACGTCCAAGAAATGTTTCGCCTGTCCAAAAACCCTAAACTACAGAAGAGGAGGAGGAGGAGGAGGAGGAGGAGGAGGGGGGGACACATGCAGGAGTCTGTCCTAATTAAGCACAAAAAAGGTCCTCTTCGATTCCTACCAGAGGTCTGACAGTTCCTCGTCCTTGATCGGTTTTAAAGGAGGGAGTGCGACCTGACCTGTGGAGCGTGTAATGCCTGGCGTTCCGGTTACACCCGTACCCGTTAATCCGAACGCTGAAATACTGACGAATCATAGGAATACGGTTTCGATCACGGGATCAGAAAACTGGACAGAACGAACACTTTGCCAGAGGCTCAGAACTAAAGTTAGAGCTACAGCGAGAAATTAAATTAAAAGGTCTAAACAGTCATTACTAAAAGTCATTCATACAAAAGGAAAACCAAAAATCAGTCTAATCAAATCCAATCCGAGTGGCAGTGCGCTGGACGGCGTTAGCTTAAAACTCGTCGACCCGGGAAACAGGGCGTCGTTCGGGGCACCCATGATGCACCCGGGCACCCGAGGTTCCGATGTGCTGCCGGAGCCGCGTGACAAGCCCGGCGACCCAGACCGTCCCAGCCTACCACTGCACATCGTATGTTCATCAGACGGGCCCTGGGGCCGCGGGGTCGTCAGTCGTAATGGAGCGCCGTGTAGAAGATGATCCACACCACCTACAATAAACATATCAAATAAATCCTTATTTTACTACAGTTCCAATTGGAGCTATTATAAGTACATATTCATATTATATTTATTATTCCCTTCTATTCTTCATGCCATTTCCCATTTTATTTACTACAGTCGGTTTTTTTTTTAGTCGATTTAATTTATTAGATTCCCTTTTATTTATTGTATTCAGCTTCCATTTTCTATTTCCTGTTTGTATTCTTTACTAGTGCGTTGTATTTAATTATATTCTTGATTTTATTAGCCTTTTCTGCTTAATAAAATCTCCATTTCTATTGACCATTTAATTTACCATTTTATTTTATTTACTTTTACTTATGTACCATGATCTAGTTTGATATTCTGCATATGTAAAATATATTCTCCATTTAATATTGTAATTATATTATATATTTTTTAAATTCTATTCTTTAATATGTTGTATTTAATAATATTCTTTAACAATATGGCCCATTTTATTTTACTACATTCTCTATGTTTTAATATACTCTTTATATTCTTTTATTATATTCTCAAATATATTATATTCTTTATTAGTCTATTGTTTTTAATATTATTCTTTATTTTCTCATATCCTTTACTATATGCCCCATTCTATTTTACTATATTATTTATTTGGTGTATTTTTATGCATTTCTTTTTTTTTTGGGTTCATTTTACATTCGTTATTTTATTTATTAATTTGTATGATTTACTATTCGTCCTATTTATATTGCTTATTTTATTTATATGCCCTGATATTAATTTATTATGTTCTGTATTTTATTTCGTTTTACGATTTGCTATATTCTAATTTAGCTTCGATTCTTCATAATTATATTGTTTATTATGATTTAGTTTATTATTATCTATTTTCTTTTAATATACTGTATTTATATGTCCCCATATTAAAGTACTATATTTGATTTCTCTTTAATTTCATGATTAATTTGATTAAATCTGTGCTAGATTTTTCATATTTATATTTCTTATATTTTTATTTATATTATAGCATTTATAAGCCCCAATATTAATTAACTACACTCTTTATTTGATGTCTGTTTGTTTATTATATTTTGCTACATTCGTCATATTTACATTGCCTATTCTGTATTCTCCATATTGTTTATAAGTATTTCATTTATATTGCCCGTTTGTTGTAGTTTTTTTTTTTTTATTTACTACATTCCATGTTTTATTTGGTTCGTTTGATTAATTACCAGAAATAAAGCAAAAGAAGTCATGAATCCTTCTTTGGTGAGCTCCCACGTTCCTCCGTATTCCTCCTCATCCACCTGCTGAAAGCTGCTGAAGTAAACGTACAGGACTCCGGCGTTTAGGATACAGAAACTACAGGGGGGTTTAAAGAAAAAAAAATAAATAAATAAATAAATAAAAATAAACCAATCAATCACAATATACTATTTAGATCAGAAGCATCGTTTCGGGAACACCACCGATAAAGCACTCACTGAAGACGAACAAATAAACACTTACATGACGATTCCCAGGAAGCCCTTGAGCGGAGCCACGCCCCATATGACCCCCAGGATGATGGCGATGATTTGTCGGAACCAGTAAACGACGTCTAAGAATTCGTCCTGCGAACAAGTCAGAACCGTCAAAGTCAGAATCAGCGTCTCAAGGCAGCTTTATAAATCCGAACCCAACTGAGCAAGCCTAGGGCGGCAGCGGCAAGGAAAAAAGAGGCCGAACCTCCTCGGGGCGGCGTTGAGAATTCAACATCGGCACGGTGAAGTTAGATTTCTAACAAATAAAGGACAAAGTAAAACTGACGAGGTTTAAAAAAGTTCAGTACGTTTACAAACGGGGAGAAACTGATAAAAAAAAAATAAAAAAAATCCACGATAAGCTTCTTTATTCTTTCATCCATTCTTTATTGGTATATTGTATTAAATGATTAAATTATATTGCCTATTGTTTTTATTATACTCTTACATTACATACTCTACCGTTCATTTACTGTAATCTTCCTTTTAAATTATTTTATTGTAGTCATCACGTCCTCCATTTTAATAAACGCGCTAGATTATTTTTACTATGGTCTCTTGCTCGTCGATTTTTAAAACGGATTTATTTTTTGCTTTAGAGTCTCCATTCGATCTATATGCAATTTTTTTTTGATTAGTCTATTTTTATTTATTTTTCCAGGACATTTTTCTTTACATTTAATTGTATGCGCCGTTTTATTTCACCATTTAATATATTCTTCTAATTCTTTTCTATATTTAATGCTCACATTCCTCCCCCCCCCCCATTGTATTAGATTATTATATGCTCCATTTTCTTTACTATATTCTTTGATTAGTCCATTTGTATTTATTTTTCAGTACACATTTTTCTCTGCATTCACAATACAAGGCATTTTATTTCACTCTATTATTTACTACATTCTTTGATCGGCCTATTTTTATTTATTCGTCGTATGCTCGATTCACCATTCTTTCGTCGATACGGTTTGTCTTTTGATTTATTTCTTAAAAAGTGACTTGAAACGACACCAGACCGTCAATGTTTCAGGATTAAACAACACTATTTTTTTACAGTAAAGACAAAGCTTAAAAAGATTAAAATTCATAAGCAAACACAGAAACGAATAAAACCGCCTTCATTTAAAACTCCTCGTTTACTTGTGCATGACGGGCACCAACAGCAGCTCAAAACTGGGCACCAGGGGTTTCATGGCACGGGATTCCATGACCAACCCGCTGCATGCCAGCCGTATGCCAAGCACGGAATGGAGTGGGGTAAAGCATCCTGGCACTGGACTCTGGAGCAGTAGAAACAAGGGATAACACTCTCGGGGTTTTTTCAGGGCTTTCTTTAAACCCCCTAGTTCCCGTTTTGTTGGAACAGTTTAGGGAAGCCCCCCCCCCCCTTGTGAGAGGCCCACTCATCAGCCACCCATTCCCACAGTCACAGTCCAAAATCTTAGCAGGAAGCCTCCCCAGAAGAGTAGAAGCCATTCTGGGGAACCAGCTTCATATTATTGCGCGTGGATTTAAAACGGGACACCACAAAATCTCCTACAGGCCTGATATGGAGGCGTCCCAACACTTCTGTTCATACAGTGTATTGGAACTTGTAGGATGTACTAAAGGTTTAACACTTCTACAAATCCACCTGGCTCTCTTTTCTGTAGGATGTAGATTTTTGTGACCTATAAGACAAAGACGATGTCTGCAGATCCCGCATTGGGGTCAATTTGACGCCGCCGTCGACCCACGTAAACAAGAAGGCCTTAAATGTAGGAGCTGGCAGAGCCACAAAAAACAAAGCACTTATTCTTATTATACAGTTCACAGCAGCTCTTAATGTTTGGACCCAAAACATCTGAACAGCCATATTTATAATGCAAACACTCGACACTAAACACAGACGTTTCCTAACACGCGATACGGAGAACGAGCGATCGGGTTAAGTCTTTTATTTAGGCAGACTTTAAAGCTTATATTTACATTATTATTATTTCCTGTAAAAGTTTTTTTATTATATAAATAAGTACAGTATTAGCCTTCAGTTCACTTTTAGGCAGCAACAGACTCAGCTATTGGTGAAATTCCAGGATTTCTCCGGGATTAACAAAGTATTGATCTTGATTGATTAGTTTTATTTAAATCGGTCAATTTAAAAAAAAAAAAAGAGCTCTGAACCAAATGCACGTCTTTCTCATCCATTCAGATCAAGCTTTATGTCCTGAGGTGTACGAGGTACATGGTGCGGCTTAATTATAGCCTCTTGGGTAAGAACGAGGGGCTCCGTGTTAGGCTTGGTAGAGCGTCACTAGCATTAGCATTATTACTATTACTACTATTACTACTAATGCTGCTATTATTATTATTATAAAAAAAATAAGGGGATTTAGCCATAAAACCCTATTATTATTATTATTATTATTATAAAAATAAGGGGATTTAGCCATAAACCCTATTATTATTATTATAATAAAAATAAGGGGATTTAGCCATAAAACCCTTTACTATTATTATTATTATTATAAAAATAAGGGGATTTAGCCATAAAACCTTTACTATTATTATTATTATTATTATTATAAAAATAAGGGGATTTAGCTATAAACCCTTTACTATTATTATTATTATTATTATTATTATTATTATTATTATTATCATAAAAATAAGGGGATTTAGCCATAAACCCTTTACTATTATTATTATAAAAATAAGGGGATTTAGCTATAAACCCTTTACTATTATTATTATTATTATTATTATTATAAAAATAAGGGGATTTACCATAGAACCCTTTACTATTATCATAATTATTATAAAAATAAGAAGATTTACCATAAAACCTTTTACTATTATTATTGCTACAAAGCATAATAGTTGTTTAGGAACCACAGTTGTATTTATATTTTATTTTCATTATTATGAGATACTTCTTCTATAACAAGCCCAATAATAAAGATAAGAACATTTTATTATTACTATAAACATTACACACCTAATATTATTCATTACACAAATTTAATACAAACGTTTTCTAAATGGTGCTAAAACTCTTTTCCTAATTACATACTGTATAATTACATTTATTTTATTTTCCAAAACATTCTAGCTTACGGCTGTTATACTCGAAAAGCTTTCATTAGCAGCTTCATTATTTATAACTACATTGTTATTATATAATTTTAGATTTACTTAATAGTATATATTTATTAGTAGTTTAATGATGACGGGCCAGATCATGATTATTATTATTATTATTATTTAGAATGCCTTAGGTGAGAAAATTAATAAAACAAATAAACGCATAACGTTATTATATTGTTTACTTTTAACACTATTCTTTTTAAAAAGTAATTTCCTCAGATACAATAAATATGAATCATATAATACAATTATATTTCATTCATTCGAATTATACTGACTACATATAATTTTAATAAAAAGTTGATCCATTTGAACGAACCTTAATTGTAATTAAAATGTCATTTCTTACGGTTTTATTCAGCTGTACTGTAGTTAAACATTGTTAGACACTATAGAAGCTTTATTAGCAGCACTGCTGTTTATAACTATATTATTATGATGATTATTATTAACCTTTAATCTTATTATCTCTGAGCTAAAGGCTAATCTAGGCTACTTGGCTAAGGCTAGTTATCTTAAACCTTGCAGTAACTGAGCTTTTAGATTGTGATTAAGAACTACTAATTACACTTTATATGCATATATCTTGTAACGCAGTAAGCACGATATTAATAAATAAATAAGTAAGTAAGTAAGTTTCTGACCTTATCTTCCCACACAGCTTTGCTCTTTAGCGCTTTGCTCCATGTTGACGATTTCACTCCTCCGTTAGCCACGTGCAGCTCTTCTTTCCTCTTCCCGGCACCGTTCGTCATTCTCATTCGTTAAAAACTAATTCACCTAATGACTGAAAAGCTCAAGCTTCATTAATTAAAACCTCTGCATTCAATCTTTCGCCCCTCTGCGGATCAAACTCAGCTCACTCTGCTGCTGACGCGAGACGAACGCCACTGCGCACGCGCACACCCAGGAACAGGCCCTCGT
>JAUZST010013558.1:0-63823 GCA_034779995.1 Parotocinclus haroldoi
CAGCACTACTATAGCAGCATAGCTAAAGGGAGAGAACCAGAATGTAACAGCCAAGAGGCTTTTATAGTCTAAATCTAACCAAAAACCTGAGTAAATAAGAACGTTTTTAGCCTAGACTTAAAGATTTGGAGAGAATCTGAATCTCTGACTAAAGTCAGTGGTCAACAGCACCTCCAAGGTCCTCTAGAGGTTTGGAACAGAAGTAGCCACGGACGTCAGACGTTGTCTCAAAGCAGCTTTAGATTCAAATCTAGACCTCCTCGAGCAGACCTCGAGGAGATCCAGGCTCGACTGGTTAACAGGTTCGTTCACTGTGCTGTGTGGGATAACAGAACCCACCTCGTCCCGTCCCGTTCCAGCACAGGTCACTTGACCCGGCTGTTCCTCTGTTCTGCCAAGGAAACTCTAGTGTGTGTAGCAAAGCCATATGTCTGTCCGAACATCCCAGGACGGGACGGGACCAAGCAGCACCCCTTAAACTTTTTAAATGTAAAAACTATTTAATTACATCTGTCCTTTTTTTTTTCACAAAGGATTACCGTGCAATATCTGGCAATAAAACAATAAACGTTATAGGACTGCGTTTTAGGGACACCGGTCCATCACGGGGCCGGCTGGAATTACTGTTGCAGCACAGATCCCCAACTAGAATCCCCTCCCTCAGACAAACCGGTTCATGCCTAAATGTGATCCCTGGGACAAAAGGGGTGCTATTATTTGGACCCTGTCGCTTCTCATTTCTGCTTAATCCCGGTTCAGGGCGGTTCAGGAGGAAGAAGAAAGGTCGCCTGGGACAGAAAGAAAGTCCGGATGTGTGCCAGCATTTAAATAAAAAAGCGTGTGTGCATTCTTGCTTTGCAGAGGGACGACGTTTTGAAAGCCTTCCTCAGAGTGCTGTTTCAGAAGCAGGTCAGTTGCTGTGGAGATAATGATGCTCGTGTTGCAGCATAAGTTTCACTCTGACTTTGCTTGAGTTATCGCTGCCTCTGACATGAAACAAACCGAATGATGCGTAAGGTTACTCAGAACCAGAGCCGAGATCACCGACTGATACCTCATGATCAGCTACATCATGCTAACAGCTTATTCAGTCACTAACAACTACTATCAAGTCTCAGCGTGATCCGCCAACGGGACGCCGATCGAGGTCCCGTACCCGTACCCTTTTCTTCTACAGCCACACCCTTTTAATGTGTGCAGCATGTGGTTTTGTTTGTCTTATTGAAAAATGCATGGACGTCCCTGGAGAAGACGTCGTCCTGAAGCCGGTTTGCGTCGCTCTAAAATCCCGGTGTGCTTTTCTGCATTAATGCTGCATCCCAGACGTGGAAATGACCTTCACCAAGGGTCCGGACCCGACCCCGTACCACGATAGAGCCTGGATTTAGGACTACGATCCTCACAACCGTCTGGATGCTCCTCTTCCGAGCCCAGACAAGTGGGCGGAGCTTGTGGGCGTGGTTATAACACGAGGCTTGTTTTTTGGTACAGTAACGTTTTAAGTGGTGTTTGTGAACGCAACTCTGTATTGTAGAGCTTGATAAAGGTTTGATAATATAAAGTAATCCCTTACCCGTGTGCTCTTATCGGCTATCTTTAATCCTCACAGACTCCGGCCTTCCTGGATGCTGCTTTTGTACCATTCTGAGATTTTTTTTATTCGTTACTACTAGCTCTAAATTGCCCTGCTTCAGCATTTTTGGAACTTGCCGCCAGCCCTGGATGTTTATTAACTACGGAAATGAGGTGAACCACCCCAAAAAACAGAACTATTTCAGGTTTATACTGTCTGCAGTGGACTAAAAGTCAAAGTCAGTGTAAAAAACTTTTTTAAATAATTATTATTTTAATAATAGTCTGTACACTCCCAACTTTTTCGGATTTGGGGTTGTATTATGTCGGCCCTAAAGCGTGGCGGTGCTGGGCAGTGCAGCAGCCCGTCATTATATTTAACATATATATTTTTAAACAGCCTTATTAAACATTATTAAAGACGCCGTGCAGCGGTTGAGGTCATAAAAGGAAAATCTTTTTGGAGACATAAGCACTCGGAAATGAAGCTCAACTCTCGTACTTTTCTCTGAATCAGAAGCTAAATATAACGCTGAGCGTTCATCCGAGAGTGTCGTCACTCCGTCACTCAGTCAGCTGCAGGGTGTCGGCACTGACCAGTGGATCTTATCTACAGGAAACCCGACTAAAGATCTCAGCCGGCTGTTTTTTATGACGCCCTCGGCCCTCGCTCTCCAGGTCCGTCCTGTTCTCTCCATGCGTCGGTTCTAAGCAGGGTTCAACGGTCTTAGAATCGTACACTTCTCTCGCGATGAACTGTTGTGTTCTGCCCGAACGCAAGCAAGCAACGATTCCAGGAAAAACCACGACGGAAGATCTCGTAATCTGAAGATCTGATGTTCTGCACGAGAAGTGGGGTCGCTTCTGCAAACCAAACCGCGCTGAGGTTCTGTTAGAGAGACGCTGCAGTGCTGAGTAAATTCAGACGGAGCGAACGTGGTCACGTTTCATTTTCACGTTTTCATTTGCCCCTAGTTAAGATCGTATCATGTCTTTTATTTTATATACATGGATCGCTTCTGACCCTTATCCCCTTCCAATAAAGGTGTAATTAAGCAGCCGGCCGTGGAAGGAGAAAAGAGTCATAATGGAGCCGGGTAGGGTGATGTAACTTCCTGTTGCTCATCATCCTGAGGTAAATAATTAACACGATAGTCACGTATACTGACGTTTTGTAAACTATACGTATTTATGAAATGTCCTTACAAGGACCGTTTTTTCTATTTACTCGTTTTTGTTCGCCCCGATTTATTCTGTCTTTGTTTTTTTATATTTATTTGTTTGCTTCTGGCTTTCTTACTTTTAATTCAGGACTTGTCCTGGTCAGGACGGTCAGAACACCAGCCCATCACAAGACCCCGGAACCATCAACCCTGTTTGATCTCGGGTCCAGGTTTCCAAGGGCTGGCTCTTACCCCTGAGCGGTGAAATATTAATTATTGTTATTTATTATTGATCACTTCTCTATTTGTATTCATGCTAGCAGTCGATATATTTATTTCCTGCTATCTTTTATTTTTAATTTCTGGTCCCGTCGGCCTATCGACCGATATTAGTGTCTGATTTCTTTCTTTTTCTCAGTCCCGATCTCAGTGTTTCCTATTTTGACGTTTCTGGTTTTATCTGTCGATCTTTCAGCGACTGCTCATTGCAGTTATTAGATGGTCAGATTATCTCGACTATCACAGATTATCACTCATCTTGTTCTTGCATTTTCCCTTTAGCAAAACCATCGATTCACACCTTAGATGATGAATCTGCTGAATTTTTTGCTCTTGTTTCCTGTTACTGAGTTTGTGGTTTGCTGGTTTGTTTTATTTTCTGATGAGAATTTACAGAGGACGTCAAATAAAGTCACTCTGAGATTCAAGCAAATGCACATCAAACTTTTTCTTACCTGGAAACGTCTCTCGTACAAATAAGCTATCGATCCATCAGTCTGCCTAACATTTTATGCTCTTAATTTGTTCAATATCTTGTATTTCGTTTCTCCGCAGCCACCGGTGACAGTATTTCCATTTAATTCCACTTTAAATTCATTCCTGTGTTGAGTGAGGAATTAAATATGATTCCTCCCAGGACACAGTTCCACACGTAACACAAAACACGCGATAAATGTCAGAAGAGCGAGATTGTTTTGGTGTGACAAGCCGATGCTGTTATTGGGATGAGGGACTGTGGTGGCCTAGTTTGGGTTAAGGTACTGGACTACGTGCCAGAAGGTCCAGGGTTCAAATCCCACCTCTGCCGCTGTTGGGTCCCTGAGCAAGGCCCTATATAAGGGCATCTGCCAAATGACGTGGGCGGCCATTTTACCAGGCTGGTTGCCCTAGCAGCGCTTGTGAATGTGCTTTAAATATTATTTATTTATACCGATTGATAACACCTGTAGCTTGTAATCGAGGATTCGCATTTTTTGTTCGCCACAATCGAGCAGATTAATAAATTAATAAATAATAATAATAAACAAACCAGCGTGGACCTGATGCTAGTCAACGCTTGGTTTTTTTAGCAGGGAGAAGTCGCATTTTTAGCCCTATTCTGATGTCAGAATGTGTGACGTGACATGATGTTATGCTTTACACTGCTGCCACACAGTGGGATGGTTAGGTAATTGCATGGTTGTGCATGTGGGTTCCTAATTACGTGTTCGGTGATCGTTCTGAGGTGACCAACACAACAAGAGTGTCGTCATATTGATTATGGGTTGTTGGAGATGATCGGGGCTGCTTAGGTTGGTCGTTAAGAGTAGGGATACGTTTTGGACGGGTATCGCCTCTGGTTTGCTTCTGGAACCAAAAACTAAATTGGAAACATACATTTAGCAAATGAATTCATAATCAGACCAGGTTTTCTGGTCTGAGCTCCACGTTGAAGTAAACATGAAATCAGAAAGGAACTGGTTTCCGCAGGGTTTTTTTTAAATAATGCACGCGATACGCATAAGAGTAAGAGCTCCCGTTAAACAGCAGGTGGCAGTAATGAGCTAGTTTGGTATTTTTTAAGAAGAGAATGCGTTTTGTACGATTTGCAGGGGTGCAAAATGATAGTAAATGCATTTATGACGAATTTAAGATTGTATTTGTGCTTAAGATCCAATTTGGGGTGGTTAAATACGAGAGCTGATTATCAGAGCAGGTAGAGAAGAAAAGAGGAATTTGGGGGACACGGTAAAACGCTTCTTAATTATTATTTGTCCTTTTCTAAATCTTGATATGAAGGAAGCATGCACGTTATTTTATTGCAATGCCAATAGTGGTAAAACAGTTAAAGCTAGTGTGGGCGTCATTTGTCTTAAACATTACCAACATATTTTAACTTGGTTTATTGCTTTGTTTTTGTAGAGGCACTACTATGAGCTACTCTTAGATATGCATCATATCTGGCCAGTTTAGAGTGACCAATTAACCTAATGCATGTCTTCGGACTGGTAAAGCAAAGGACTGGAGTAAGAACTGGGGAGAAATGACTTTTATGTCGTATTTTTTTAGGATTTCCACGTTATTTGTTTTTACTTGTTTGTAATTAAAGACATATGTTATGTTAAAGGTAAACAAATCAATAAATCACCTTCAGAGCCCTTCATCCAGACAAACACCTGAGCACGGTAATGGTTTAAAACCTAAGCACTGTATAAATCCAGGATTACGTCATCTCTAAGATGCAGTAAGTTGTTAGGTGGGTGTAGTAATGCAGTAATATTGCTGTCCAGCAGGTGGCAGCGTAAGGCCAGTATAGACCTTTGTAAGGGCTGTGCAAATTAAACAAATACGAAAGTAACAATCTTACATTAAAAAACGCTGTGATCTGTAGTGAATTTTAAAATGCCACAAGTAAAAATGTATCAAGGTACAGAAATGATCGAGTGCCTTAAATATGGTGAGGGTTCAAGTCCCAGCAACGCCAGGAAGTTTAACGAAAAACGTTCGTTTTATGATCTCTTATGATTAGGATTTGTCTCAGATAAATATATTTTTTGTAAAACGACTAGCACTGTTTTCCTGGAAATGGCAACCCGGGGTCTATAAGTAAATGAGGATTTGTTGCAGAATGCCAGATTCTTTTGTAAAGCTTTTTTTTTTTCCACATCAGTCAGGTCTGAGTGGTGCTGGTGACATTCAGAGCCTCCAAACTGTTTCCCTGTTCTAAAAAAAAAACACATCTTTGTTTAATTAATCATTGAATGATCTCACATTTCCTCGTTTCGTCCAGCTGATTAAACACTGGCGTTGTTTCTCACAGGCTTTGAATTCTTATTCGTGACTAAGGAGGAACCAGATTAAATAAAACAGATAAAACAGTCCTTTCGTGGGATTTCTTACTCATCGAGCTGCTGCACGTTTCTCACGTGAGCTACCTACATTTAACCTGAACTCTAAATATATAATAAACCACTGAAGGAAACAAAATGAAAATAAAATTTAAAAAAAAAAAAACCCAGAAAACTGATTTTGAAACAGGAAATCAGCGCAGATCACAAACCATAAAACACCATCTAATCAAAATACGTGATCATTTTGGATCCCGTGATTTAATCTATTAAACAAAAAACAGACGTACAGAGTTTAATTGCTGTTAGGCTGTTGCGCTGCCCTGCGTTCTCCAGATTTCCTTACGAACCCCGACACGTGCTAAAGAAATGTAAATGAAATACATTTTGACACGTTAAACATTTGGACTTTGGAGTTACTGCACGACGTTGCAGTTCATTAGGCTGGAAAACGTTACAAAACCAACTCTAAAGGGACCAACAAAGACCCACGGTTACACAGGAAGGTGCAGTCCATCTGTGAAACATGGTGGTGGTAGTGTATCATGGTTCGCTGTTTTGCTGCATCTGGGCCTGGACAGATCACCAACACTGATTCTGATTTATAGCAGCAAATTGATGGATCATGGAGCAAGTGGGCGACCCCAAACACCCGAATGTTTACACCAAAAAATGGGGGGGGGGTTTAGGAAGAAGAAGAGTCCATTTTTGAAACAGACCAACAGACTGATCAACAGTTATGGGGGCACACCAGATACAGAAAGCAGAGGGTCACATACTTTTTATGCACAGAATATAAATAAGTTTCAGTAGATGAAGGAATTCAAAAATATAAATACATTACAAATAAAGGGATTAAAGAATATAAATAAAGTACAAATTAAAAAGTTAAACAATATAAATAAATTTAAAATAAAAAAATTAAACAATATAAATAAATGTAAAATTAAAAAGATAAAGAATATAAATAAGGTATAAATAAAGAAATTAAAGAATATAAATAAAGTACAAATTAAAAAGTTAAACAATATAAATAAATGAAAAATTAAAAAGTTAAAGAATATAAATAAAGTACAAATTAAAAAGTTAAACAAGATAAATACATTTAAAATAAAAAAATTAAACAATATAAATAAATTAAAAAGTTAAAGAATATAAATAAGGTACAAATAAAGAAATTAAACAATATAAATAAGGTACAAATAAAAAAGTTAAAGAATATAAATAAGGTATAAATAAAGAAATTAAATAATATAAATAAAGTTCAAATTAAAAAGTTAAACAATATAAATAAATTAAAAAGTTAAAGAATATAAATAAGGTACAAATAAAGAAATTAAAGAATATAAATAAATGAAAAATAAAAAAGTTAAAGAATATAAATAAATGAAAAATTAAAAAAAGTTAAAGAATATAAATGAATTAAAAATTTAAAAAAGTTAAAGGATATAAATAAGGTACCCAATTTAAATGTCATAATAGACATAAAGGTTTACATACTTTTTACTCACAGATGAATAATATTGGTTTGTTTTTCTCAATAAATAAAAATGACCAGGTGTATTATTATCTCTCGTGAGTTTCATTGGATTTTCCTTTCTCTCTATTTTTAGCCCCTGTTCATGTTGGAATCTAGAAGCTTCTGGAGGAATTTCAGAATCACTCTGTGATTTGACGTCGATCTTTTAGGTGTGTTAGGAATGTTTTTAAGAAGAAAATCTCCACTTCACAACAATAGATGAAGTTTATCAGGTTATTATGCTCTGACTCACATCACACTCAGGAGGATCAGGAGGATCAGGAGGGTACAGGACCTCTGAGTGACTAAAAACTATTTCACACACAGAACGGAAAAATTCCCAAGGCGGACAGCTTTAACTTGATTAGTTCATTGAAATTTCTTTAAAGCAGCTCAGTAAAATAACCTGCTGTGTAAAGCATAAGAACGCAGATCATACATATGATAATGATAGTAATTATATTTAATTGTACCTGTGTGTCTAAACAATATAAGATCATTCAATGTGTAATACAAAATAGACTGTTTTATCTACTACTACTACTACTACTACTACTACTACTACTAATAATAATAATAATAATAATAATAATAATAATAATAGTAATAATAAATTACATCTACTTTCCCAAAGGAATTACAGCAATGCTTTAAATGAGGCGAACAGAATAAATGCAGGTTTGTGACCTAATACTTTTGGCCACCTGGGCTTTTTGTGATGCAGTAAAACTGACCACATGCAGTTTTGTGTCCCAGTACTTTTGCCACGGTGTAAAAGCGAGTTTTTTTTTAACTAATACACTATTATATTAACTTTGAAATGTGCCTGTCGTTTCAATGCAAATCATTTTCCCTTTCTAGTTGCAGTAAATCGAAAGGTTGAAAAACGAAATTTCTTTGGACAATCATGTCTTTCCAGCATAAAGGTTTCGTCACTAGGAACGGCTGGTACAATTTTTCTGCAAAAGTCAGTTATAGAAAGAAAAAAGCCAGAAGAAAACATACACGTTACAGAAACACATACAGAATGAGCTCTTATAAGGCTCTTAACAGCTGCAGTTACCCAGGTGACCTGTAGATGGCGGTAAAATGCCTGTTTGTTTCTGTTAAACCTAAATGACTTTCTGTAGGCTTTATGTTGGACTGGTTTGGCAGAACCTGCTCGCTCTTTCGTGCAGGTACGTTCAGGAAATCCTCTGAAATGCATTATTGCACCACCATGACGTCACCATGACAAGTTCCCCCAACTCCACCTAAAACTTGACCTGTGACCAGAATTACCATCTGCCCAGCCTCCTCCCCCCCATTTCTGAAAATTGTTTAGTCAGAGGTGATTTAATTTCGGAGTTTCCTGATTCCTGTTCAGACGGTATATAAGAGAGAGAGAGAGTCTGGATCAGACAGCAAGCGATCAGATCAGACACCTCAAGCAGCTTCATCCAGATCAGCCCTGAGCAGGTAACGAAGCTTCAACTACATGAGGTTTCCAAAAGATGACGATCGATAAAGTTATAGGATAACTTGTTATAGAATAGAAATGTTACAGTAGGTACATAAATTATAATAGATAAATAAAAGTTATAGATGAAAAACGTTACAGTAGATAAACACAATATAGAAGGTGCAGTTACTTCAGAAAATAATTTACAGTAACGGAGTTACAGATTATAAATCGCAATACGGGTTACGGAATACAATCAAATCAAATTAGGCCGATATAGAGAAGCTACGGAATATTTTTAAATAGTTGCCATAGATACAATAGATTAAGAAGTGATATGATATAAAAAGTTACAATAAAGAAGAGACAGAGTACAAAATACAATAAGATACAGAATATAGGCCAAAGTTACGGAACATAAGTCAGTTAAAACAGATTAGTATTTACAGATTGCAAAAAAGGATTTACAGAGCACAAGTCACAGTAATTAAGTTACAGAATATAAGTAAGTTGCGATAAAGAATTTACAGAATACAAATAAATTATAATCTGTAACTTTTCAATCGATTGTAACTTGTATTCTGTAACGCCTTTACTGTAACGTATTTAAATACTGCAACTTCTTCATTTGTAACTTACAACCGATTAAGAAGTTACAGATAAATAAATTACAAATAAATGCGTTACAATAAATACGTTGAACAAATACGAATACATTCTAATCTGTAACTTTTGAACCTCTTGTGACTTGTTTGTATTCTGAAACGTCTCTATTTGTAACCTACGGTAGATTAAGAAGTTACAGATTATAAGTTACAAATGAAGAAGTTGCAGTGTTTAAAGGAGATGCAATAAAGATGTTACAGAATATCTCGTATAAATCACAGATCGTTTTTTTTTTATCGAATGAGCTGAAGCGGAATCGTAAATATAGTCACGTTTGGTTTTACAGACTTTATGTTAAGAGTCTGTAGTATTAGTTTTAGTTTTAGAAACGTGTTATTTCAAAGGTGTTGTTGTACCTTTTCGTCTAAAACACTCGTTCAGTCTGTAGCATCATTTCCACCGGTTTTGGTTTCCTCCTGCTCCTGTTCCTAGCCTGCAGCTACAGATTTTTTTTTTTTTAAAGGGGGGGGGGGTTGTTTTGCTTCTCGAGCTGCACAGCGCGCACTGTTTGGTGTCGGTGTTTTAACAGAGGTTCCGTTCTGCCTCGTTCACGCAGGGGTTTTTCCACTGAGCTGCTGCTTTCTAACTGCCCTGCTAAAATAGCGAATAAAATTCCTCCATTAGGACTCTCTGTGTACACTCGGCATTAAAACTCAACCTTTCTTCTTGTTCTTTATACGTCTATAGAGGACCAGCATCACTCAGTCAGACATGGGAATCAAAGCAGCAGCAGAACACCAGAGGCTGTACGAACAGCAGGGTTTCCTCACCAGCCTCAACATCCTGAGCCCTGAAGAGCTACAGCAGACCAGAGATGCCTTCAGCGAGCTGGAGAGAACGTTTGGTAAGAATCTGAACCAGGTACCTCGTATCTAACAAACTGCTTAAGAAGAAAACATGAACATGCTGCATCATCTCAGAAGAAGGATCTTTATTCTTAAATGTCTCCGTTTGTTAAGTGTGCAAAGGACAACTTTTCTGTGTCGCTTCCCCAGGAACGGACTACACCGCGTACAGCCTGCACAATGTCCACATGAAGTACGACTGGGTCATGGCCCTAACCAAGCACCCCAAAGTAATGGAGGTGATCACGTCAGTCCTGGGGCCGGACGTCATCCTGCTGGACTCGCGCTTCATCTGCAAGTACCCTGTGCCAAAACAGAGCCCTGAGAACGTCAGCCCGAACGAGGAGCGGGAATCCGTGGTTCCGTACGTCGCCTGGCATCAGGATATGAAGTAAGTGATTCGGAATGACGTCCAAGCTTCGTGGTTTTAGCCACATGTTCAGGCGATACAGGATTAGGATTGTTCTAAATCGCTCACAGGTACTGGGGACTGGCAGGAGGGCCCGTGGTCTCCGTCTGGCTCGCCTTGGATGATTCTCAAGAAGATAACGGAGCTCTGCAGGTCATCCCAGGTATGAGAGTCCCAAACACTTACAGGGTTCCAACCCCAAACGTTTACGAGAAATGCCCCGATGCTACCCGGTACTGGGTCGGACTCGAATCAGACACCGTATCCGTTCTCGCAGGTACTCATCACTCCGGACTCCTGCCTCACCGCCAAGCCCTGCGTGCAGGAAACATGCTCACCGTTAATCAGGAGATCCCAGAGGAACTGGTGCAGAAGGAAAACGCTATACTCTGCCCCCTACTGGCAGGGCAGATGTCTGTAAGTACATGGTTTTGATCTATAGAACGATTCTAATAAACCTGAATTCGTTTCCTGTGACACTTACGTTCTTGTGGCTAAAAAATGTTCTTGTGATGGCTGTGTAGATCCACGATGGACTGCTGGTCCATGCCAGCGATCCCAACACATCAGGACGGAGACGCTGCGGCTTTGTGATCCGTTACACCCCGACTGCCGCTTATCCAATCCAGGTGAGCGTTAGGTCGTCTGCGATTCTATTATCCTTTTCTCAGGCGTATAGAGTTATAATCCTCAAAGATTCTCTGAGTTTACCCAGCCTGACTTGGACTCCTTTGTGTTTCTTCACAGGATCCTGAGCGCCCGAGGACCTTCCCCGCCACAGTGGTGGTCAGCGGACACGACAAATATCATCACTTCACCAGCCAAGCTGCTAAATCTGACTGAATTCAAACTGAATGAATCTGGTATTTGAGCTGAATTACTGATGACCACGTGAAAAGGAAGGACAGAAGGACCTGACATTTCTTTATTATTCTTGGCTGTACTGTATGGTGTTCGGTGTTTCGTTCATCTGATGCTCTTTTTTTCTTCTGTATAACTTATATATATATATATTATATGGTTAATAAATCTCCTGATGCTCACGTTCGTGGTGGTGCTGTTGGGTTGGGGGTTGTGTTTTTAAAGTCAAGATGAAATAACGGAGTTAAATAAGCAAAGAGTTTAATTATTTAATTGAAAATGTAATCTTTTAATGACGGCTAAAAGCTTCAGAAATTGGAAGAAAAAGAGTTATGACATCACCAGTAAAAACAGCAATGAGAACACAAAAAAAAAAACGCAATCATATCAATTATAATAGAAATAATAATGGAATTAAACATTGATAAAAAACAAAACAAGAACAACAACTACAATAATTGTAAATAACAACTGCTACTGTTAATAATAATATATGCAATTATATATATATATACAACCCCAATTAGAATTAAGTTGTATATAACATAAAAAACGATGATTTGCTAATCCTTTTCCAATTATAATCAATAGAACGCGCTACAATGACACGATATTTAATGTTCAAACAGATAAACTTGATCATATTTTGCAATTATTCACTTATTTTTGCAGCACGTTCCAAAAGAGTTTGGGATGGGGGGCGTGTTTACCACCTTTCCCTTTAATCAGTCTCAAAAAGTGTTAGGGAACTGAGGACACTAATTGTTGGAGCTTTGTAGGTGGAATGATTTCCCATTTTGGCTTGATGTACAACAGTTGCTTAACAGTCCGGGGTCTCTGTTGTCGTATTTTGTGCTTCATAACGTCCCCCACATTTCCAACGGTCTGGACTGCAGGCAGGCACATGCTGCTCCAAAGCCTGTACGTACCTTTCAGCATTAATGGTGCCTTCAGTGATGTGTACGTTACCCCTGGCATGGGCGCTAACACACCCCCGTACCATCAGAGATGCTGCTTTAGAACTTTGTGCTGATAACGATCTGGATCTTTTCCGCTTTGGCCCGGAGGACACGACGTTCACAGTTTCCAAAAACAATTTGAAATGTGGACTCGTCAGACCACAAGACACTTTTCCACTTTGTGTCGGTCCGTCTCTTATGAGCTCGGGCCCAGAGAAGCCGGTGTTTCTGGGTGTTGTTGATATATGAGTTATAACTTGAACTGTGATTACTGATAACGGTTTTCTGAGCCCATGTGACAATATCCCTTACAGAATGATGTCTTTTTTTAATGCAGTGTCACCTGGAGGAATCAAAGCTCACAGGCATTCAATGTTGGTTTTCGGCCTTGCCGCTCACTTGCAGAGATTTCTCTAGATTCTCGAAATCTATTATGTCCAATCACGACACTTAAATACATTTTAAATATTTTAGATAATATATTTTGAATACTTTTAGATATGTTTTTACCTCTATGCATGTAAACTATTCTTTTTTTTTAATTTGTACCAGTTTATGGGATCTATTTTTGCATTATTTATCTCAACTTTTGCACTACTACACATTAAATATTTCTGTACCTTAGTTGACTTTGGTTCCATTTTCACCTCATTTAAGTTAGTATAATTAGTATAAATCAATTTATTATTACTGTCATTTAAATATTTGTTTCCTCTGTTTATTTAAACTATTATTATATAATATAAACATTTCTTATTTCCCCCATGCCCATTTAAACTAGTGTTATACATTTATTTCATTGTTATTTCGTTTGTTTTTTTTTGTTTTATCTTTACCTCTGCTCACGTAAACTATTGTTTACTGTTTACATTAGATCTGTTTTTCCAGTTTAGTTTCTTTCTTATTATTACACTTAATCATTTAAACTATTGTTATGATTACGGGATGTTTCATTTCATGACCTGCACTAGATTTTATTCCAGCAAATTCCCGAATCTAAACGATCCCTGATCCGAATGAGAAATGTTCCTGCTGAAGCTCCAAGGTGATTGAGTTCACAAAACTTTTTTTTTTTACAGTTAATGCGCTCGATTTAGGACAAAATACAAAAAATAGGTAAGAAAAACACAATGTCACATTATCACACATTGACAAACTTTATTGACTTCAAAACCTGACACAATTCTCTCTAGTGAGCACAAACTACAGAATAAATACCTTTATTTTTTAAAAAATAATCATTCTTGAATGACTTGTGTTCTTTGTAAATGAGATGGATGTGATTTCAGGCTTAGGAGCTATGAAACGACGAGACATGGACACCAGATCAGGCCAGTTTAAGGACTTCGGTCACCATTACCCCCAGTCCATCGAAGACCTCGTGTAAGGGGGCATTGCACATGTAGGCGCTGCAGGTGACCAGCTTATTTTTCTTATCCACGTGAACTTCGTCCACATTCTTATTGACATGCTTACAGCCCAGTTCCTCTAAGGATTTGGCGACGCCAGCGTACGGCCACCTGAACAATAACAGAGAGAGAGAGAGAGAGAGAGAGAGACGATTTAAAACCATGCCGACTTCATTAACACTTAATGAGAATCATTAAACGTCTGATCGTCAGCAGGAGTGGCTCTGGGTTTTTGTTGTGCCGTGCATTTGCCGCTCACTTTTCACACTCGTGGTCATGACCCACGGTGAGCTCACAACCCGGAAGAACTTTGCCCGCCAGCACAGGGGAGATGCAGCACATTCCCATCGCTTTTCCTGCCTCGTGGAATTTTCTGATGACCTTCTCAACCAGAGGCTTCACGGAAAACTCCTTTCCTTTGGTGGCCCAGTCGCTGAGATTCTTAGCCACTCCGAAGCCTCCTGCAATAAACATTGACAGAGTCAGATAGAGCGCTCGACAAAGTTTCCATTCTCAACATCTTGTTCAAACGCAGGCTCAAGTTAAACGTCTTTTAACGCGTTTGCCGTTTTAACCTCCCAAGCCTCAGCTACGACAAAAGGGACTGTGCTAGCCTAGCGGTTAAGGTACTGGACTCTGGTCCCTGAGCAAGGCCCTTAACCCACAAATTGCTCTGATTGGAAGACTGTATTAATTGTAAGTCGCTCTGGATAAGGGCGTCTGCTAAATGCTGGAAATGGAAATGTAAAAACACGGCATCTTGTTCTCAGGCTGCATTAAAACTCGGGCAGAAACTCTCTATCTAAGGAACAGCAGTAACTTAAATCCATCAGTTATATTATGAGTTAAAAAAAAAAGCGGTGTGATCGTCCTTTGGTCATGTGCCGAGCGAGAAGCCTTAAGAAAAGGGATACTTTGAGTTCCTGCTTCAAGAAAGGGTCTTTTCTCAGTTCATAGGAACCCGGAGCGATGTGGTCATTGGTCTAGACTCACGTACAGAAGCAACACAGGTTAGACGCGATGGAGAACAAGGAACAAAATTTGGAATAACCCTGGAATGAATTTAGTTCCCTGGGAGCTTTTCTTGGGGTGTAGTTCCTTCTTAATAAATGTAAGACATGGCCAATACTTAAGGCATAAGTCCCATTCAGGGCTCAATAACTTGTGGTTATGAATACTTTCTACTCAACAACAAACAGCGAACCGACCTGGAATGATAAGAGCATCGTGATTGGCTACGTCCAGCTTGGCCAGGTCGGTGATTTCCCCTCGCGCGATTCTGGCGCTTTCCTCCATCACGTTGCGCTTCTCCGTCCCTGGTTTGCCCTCGCAGTGGTTCACCACGTGCATCATATCAGCATTGGGGGCAAACATCTGGACCTGCAAAGAAAAGACGGAACGACCTTACGACGTGGTTCAAAAATGTATGTCACGTTTTCCCTGGTCAGGAACATGAGGGATTTGGAGGCCATCCCCTGCAGGGTCGGCAGGTGTCGCCGATGCAGTGCGAAAATTGAGTGAATCATCTACAGGAGTTGAAGCAAAACTACTTTATACTTTATTATGCATAAAAATCAGATTTATTTCTACACCGTTGTTTTACCACTGGAGCGTTGTCTTATAGCAGCTTACCAACTTTTGATCTTCTTTTATCAAGGCCCAAACCCCTGACTGAGTAAGAGTAGGCGGATAGTGGCTAGGTAAAACTCCTTAAAGGTTATAAGAACAAAGAATCGCCAATGAGCCCTTCCTCCATGTGTGTGGAAGGTTTTAAGGAAGCCACGATCTGAATTTGTAGATCTGAAACCACTCGACTTGATTGTTTTATTTATTAATTGACTGGTTTGTCCTGTTTTACCTTGGCTCCGGCCCGACTGAGGTGAACCAGGATGGCTGAAGCCTCATGGACCTCGGTCCCATCGTAAACTCCGCAGCCAGCGAGAATCAGGGCTACACGTTTGGCCATCGTACCTGAGAAAAAAGCAGAAACTTTAAAGCTGTAATGAAAAAGGTGGAGATGTTTCAGATTGGCTCTTTTAAACACACACACACACACACAACTGCAATACTTAAACCCTCTGAATCACTCAAATAATCTTCATGCTAACAACAAGAATGGCCAGTAGCTCTGGTGGATCATTCTGCTGGAGATGATGTTGCCTGAAAGCCAGGGATCAATCTTGGTGAGGTTTGCAACACAGGGTTAGTTTACGGGAGAGCATAGGGCGCTCCCAGTGCCCATCCCATGCCCGAATAAATGGAGAGGGTTACGTCAGAATGGGCATCCGGGTAAATGTGATCCACAGTGCTGAACCTTAAGAGGAACAGCCGAAAGAGGAAGAGCACAGAAAACAAAGAGCGAAGGTCAGAATAAACCTAAACTAAATAAAATATTCAGGACCAGAAGCCCCTGTGGGACGTGTTCCAGGTTATTAGATGTGTCCCAAGGCAGGTAACTAACACACACACACACACACACACACACACACACACACACACACACACACACACACACACACCACCACCACCATTATTTTCTTCTCTTCAGACTAAAGAAGTATCTCAGTCCGTGAGCTCCAGTCTCTCCTCTTCTGCTCTTTATTCAGTAAAAACATCTCCACTCACCTTGTTCAAAGCAGCTCGGTATGAAGCTTCTGCTCTCCTTCAACTTCGCGGTTTCCACAACCAGCCAGGCACGCGGCTCCCGTTTATGTACTCGCGTTCTCCCCACCCCCTGCCACGAGGCCACGCCTCTTCTAGAGTTTCACCTGAGAGCTTCCAGGAAGAAAAACAGGAATGGATGGTGTTATCTCACTGGGGATACGCTGAGTCATGATGCTTCATGGAGAGAGACAGGTCTCCCAATGGTTCCAGATATGACTTTAAAGGGTTCTGGATACTGCAATAAATATAAGAGAAATGTGCTTTATTTTCCCGTAGGGGAAGATGGTGCTCCAGAAGGTTCCTGATAGCACTTTAAAGAGTTCCACCCAGATTTTCAGAGGCTTCCAGAAAGAACACCCAAGGATTTCCTAATAGCTCTCACATTTACATTTACATTTACATTTACATTGATGGCATTTTGCAGACGCCCTTATCCAGAGTGATCGAAACTTAAACGGTCTTACAGTTCAAGCAATCGTGGGATAAGGGCCTTATTTAAAGACCCAACTGTGGCAGCTTTTACAGAGGTGGGATTTGAACCAGTACCTTAACCGCTAGGCTACCGCATTTCTTCAAAGTTTACCAGATAATTCCTCGAAAAGGTCCAGAAAGCAAGCTTTAAAGTTTTCAAACAATGCCCAAGGTTTTAATCTAGACAACATTCCATGGTGTTCCATATATCACATCAAAAAGGTTTCCAGATAGGGCTCCAAAAAGAGAGCACCAAAGGGTTCCACAAAGTGATCCAAATAAATTTCCAGAGATGCTTCAAAGTATTTCTGGATAAGGGTTCCAAACAAGGCTTAATGGATCCCATCGTGGCTCTAAAGAGTTCCAAAGAGAGCTCCAAAGCATTTGAGAAAAAGCTCCAAAATGTTATGATAGTGATAGTGCTTTAAAATGAGTCATTGCTCCAAAAGGTTCCAGACAGAGCCCCAAAAAGAGTTCCAGATATGGCTCAGAACACCAAAGGGTTTTGGACAGTGCTCCAAAAGGTTCCAGATTGTGGCCCAAAATCGTTCAAGATAACGATTTAAACATTTCGTTTCAGAGTGTGGGTTTACTGCAGGTGCTTGGGTTTCCTCCCAAAGTCCAAACACTTGCATTCGGCTAACTGATTACGCTAAAGTGGCTCGCTGTGAGTGTGTTCGACTAGTTTAGACATATCTTTTTTGTCTTCCGCAGCTGACACAAAGCTAAATAAAAAACAATTCCCATTCCCAGATGGGGCTCCAAAGGGTTCCAGGCACAACGGCCAAAGATTTCTTTATTGCTCTTCAAAGACTAGCAGATCATTCCTCAATAGATCCAAGAGGGCGCTACAAAGAGTTCCAGATAGCATTTTTGTAGAATCGCATTTCGTCCTTATCAGAAATGCATTGGTAATGCTTTTTAGTAAAGGTTTTTCGGTAGACTAGCGCGCCGAGGAGTCTTAAATCCACCCTTGACGTCCCTTGAAACACCCCAAAGCCCCTTTAGTTATAAAGTTTGAGACTTTCCTCCACCCAGTGAATCATCTCATACTTTAACAGAATTATAACTTAAGCTTGGAGAAGGAACATAGTAAGGTAAGAGCTCATGGGGAATTTCCAGAAGCTCTGAGGCTCCACCCAGCTTCCACCCTGGGGTTATAAAAGCTCACAGTGGAGCCTCAGAGCTCCGGGACACTGATGATGAAGATGGTAATGATGACGTCTGATTCTCCGTCCGATCACCAGCGCTCTCTGCATTACTCCATCGGAATCCTGGCCATTTCAGCCGGTAGGAATCCAAACCGGGAGTAACTTCCATTGAATGAAGTGTTTTATTACTAGTATAAGTAGTATTATTATTTCCTTTAGTATTTACTGTAAGCGTATTAAATAACGATTCACGTGTTGCTTTACAAGTTAGATTTTGTTGTAACCTGAGCTTAAATTTGTTTTTAAAAGTTTATTACTTTGTTGTTGTAGCCAAATACACGAATCCAGCACATATTGTTGCCTACAATAATAATACGCCTGGCGTTTTATAAAATAAATTAATAAATAAACTGTTGTTACGCTTTCTGTTTTTAAACAGCGAGGCTCTGTTTAGTTTGAAGAAATTTATGAAAACCGATTTAATTTTTGCCTTTTCTTTTTTAAAAAATGTTTTGTATTGCGCAAGAAAGATACATAATTAGTAATATTATCTAATTTGTATGTAGCATAAATATTTTATACACGGAAATATTTATTTATTTAACATTTCTGTTTATTGTTTTCAGTCGCTTCTTCCCTTTAATTCTTAGACTAAATACAGTCCACCACTAGGGGGCAGGTGTCAGAAAGAATCGTCTTTAGTAGGTTTTCAGTCTAAATTGTGTGGGTTTTTTTTTTGTTTGTTTGTTTAAACGCTCTACATTTCATTAAACATGCAGACTAACTTCATGCATACAATATTAAAATGAATGAAAATATATTTCCTTTAGTTTTGTACAAATGTAATCAATGGTTATTGGTAAAACATATGCTTTTTTTTTGGACCAAGGTTCTTTGCTGCTCCTGATTAATGGCTATGGCAGCTCTCCGGGTAAAAACTTAATCCCAGCCTCTGCACTGGGCATCGAGCTGCTCATTATCGCCGCTCTGCTGGCATACGCAGGTATGACGCTTCTGTTTGCCATGCATGTATAACTTTAAAATATTTAAAATAGTATAATTAGTTTGGACTGAGTGATCGTCTTGTGTTGTAGTTTTATATTTAACAAATCCATGTGTCTGTAATTCAAAATAATTTACAACAGAGTGAGTGTTTTAAGGGTTTTTAGGTGGTCGAGTCAAATTGCACGCTACACTCTTACAGTATTTCATATCGTACTGACACCATTGGCTTCCCACATGCCGGTATTCATATTGGGTGTGTAAGGTAGTGTGGAGGTTTGGGATGTTCTGAAGAGCTTCTGACGGAAAACATGCTGGAATGAATTCTGGACGAATGATCTGTCTTTTTTTGTTTTTGTTTTTTTTTTAGGAGTGTGTCGGAGTCTGTGCCAGAGCTCCCTCTTCGCTACGCTGTGCCTGACCGTGGGGGCGCTGTGGTGCGGCTCAGGTCTGGTCTACATTCTCACAGGCCAAGGTGTGATCAGTGAAGCTGACGAGCTGAGAAACGCTCTGGTTCCGGGGCTGGCGGCGTTTACTTTGGCGCTGCTCGTTATCGCGGTCGTGGCCGTCGTGCAGAAGCAGGTGGTCCTTAGCGTGGTCGCTCTGGCCTTGTGTTTGGCTTGCGCCCACGAAGTGGCGGGTTTGGCGGCGGTGAATTTCGGCCGCTCGGCCGCCGCTGCGTGTTACCTCTTGGTCTGCGCCGTTTGTGCCTACTTTGGGAGCGGGCGTCTGCTGTTCTTTATCACGCGCGGTCAAATTGAGCTGCCGGGAACGTCTCTGTTGAGTAAAGGTAGTCAGCCGACTCAAGGTCAAGACGCTAACGCGGTAGTCGCCGTGGGTCTGGTGATGAACTTGCTGTCGGCGAGCGTCCTCGCTTGCCCGCTCCTCGGCGTGGTGCCTCGGCTTTTCTCCGGACACGTTCCGTGGCTCTGGACGGCCGGCACCGTCCAGCTGGGGGTGTGCGTCCTCTCGTGCCGTGCCATGCAGACCCTGGCGGCGACCTTCTACGGCTTCACGGCCATCCTCAAATTTTCAGAAGGGTACAGCGCGCTGATTTGGGACTTAACAGCGCAGCAGCCCTTCTCCCCGGTCCCCTTCCCGACGGTTTTCGCGGTGCTCTTTTTCGTCCTGGCTCTGTTTAGTTGCTGTCAGAGCTTGCTCGACGGCGCGTACCTGCTCTTCTTCGTCTCGTACTGCATCGCCATCGCCGCCCAGCCCAGAGGATTTTTCCAGGGTGGCACCCAAGGCGTGCAGGGGGCCATCTTTGTAGCGTCTGCCCTCATGCTCCTGGTTACCCTGTACAACCGGGTTTCTCAAAAAAAGATTCCAACAGGTGAGGGCGCCGTCAAGGGTCTTCTGACCCGCAGCAGTAAGGTCACTCTACGAAGCCAAGACAAAGACCTCCACGCCCCGTACTTGGGCTACTCCAAGTACGCCGACGCCGAAGTTTTGGGTCACGGCTGCGGCGTGCTAGCCGCTTTTGCGATCACGGCGAGCGTAGCCAACCAGAACCCTTTGACGGTTCTGATTCTGCCGTGGGCCGTGGCTTCTGGCGGAATCCTGCAGCTGCTGTGCGGATCCGTCGCCTTTGCTCGAGGCAAGACCCTCGAGAGCACCGCCTTCATATTCTACGGCATCATGTGGACCGTATGGGGGCTGACGCGTTTTGGCGGCCTCTACGGCGACGTCCGAGGGTTCCACCTCGCCGTGGGGATCATCAGCTTCATGGTGTTTAACGTTCTGGTCACGTTAGGTGCGCTGTTCCTGAACGCAGCCTGGTTCATCTACGCCTTCTCCTTCCAGCTCATTCTCATCAGCTTCTTGCTGGACGCCGTGGGCGTGTCGCCTTACGGCTACGACATTGGCGTCACCATTATTTTCGGCCTCGTCAGCTTCTATTTTTTCGTGGCCAACTTGGTCAGCTGCACCTTCCAGTCACCGCAGCTGCCGCTCGGAGGGCCTCTGATCAAGCTGAGCGGTTTTGGTGGGGGCCGGGATCGCTGTCCGCACCTTCCCGCCAGGAAAGCGTCGTCCGTCGAGGAGATTGCAGGTGAGGGTCCGTCTTTACACCTGAGAAATAAGTCACATCTCAGAGCTCAGTTCATCCTGAAACGTTTTTCTATCTGTTTCTAGAGATCATGAAGAACGGGGGTATCTGTGGGATGCCGACGGATACCGTTTACGTCCTGGTGGCAGCTTGCAACCGACCGGCGGCGGTCGAGAAAGCTTATAAGTAAGACGCTTCCTTTTTTCCGGCTCAGAAAATCAGGGGACTGTACAGTGCTGTGCAAAAGTCTCAAGCCACCTTTAGTTTAGGCGCACTTTTGTTTTTGCAATGTGATAATGACCATTTTTACTTTCCCTATTAATTGATCAGTATCTGTATGAGAGCACGAATGGCGGCCTCAGACTTTTGCACGGTACTGTACACGTGATTCCGTCCCTGGTTTCACTTGTTTCGCTTTTCCCTGGCGCCCAGTTTTCGTAGATGTTCTCTGTGCTGTGTGCAGGGTAAAGAAGCAGGCTCAGGAGCGTCCGATGTCCTTATGGATCTCCTCCATTAAACAGCTGGAACCAGTCAGGCAGCAGATCAACCCACTGCTCTGGGACTTCATGCAGGTCACGTGGCCTTCGTCCATCAGCCTGGTCATTCCTCGGGGTTTGTTCCTTTACCACTTTCCGTACTGTACCATAATTCACTTGTAAGTTCCTTTCTCTAGCCATCCATCCCATAAACACGTCATAGGGATCCTCACATCCGTCCAAAACCTCCTACGAAACCTTATGACGTCATAACTAGGGGAATAACGATCCACTCTGCTCGTGATTCAGTACGATTCTCGATACTAAGTGTAAACAAGGCCAAACGACACAGATTTTCTTCAATACGCTTGTTTTTAACCCAGTAACGTGCAAACAGAAGAGGTTATTTTTAAAAGTGAGTGTCTTATCTCTGCAGAAGAGTAAAAAGTAAAATACAAAAGCGTTTTTTGTTTTTTTTGTGAATAAAAACAGAAACTTTATTAGAAGGAGCATTAAATGGCACTACCATAGCCTTCAGATGATTTACCAAAAATGTGTATTTTTACAACAATCATCTAAAAATACTGTCATTTTGCTTCCAGGACGGTAAGGTAAGATCTTCCCTAATTCGCAGAAGTAGGAGAAATGGGTGAATAAAATGACTAACCTTCGCAATTAGAAAAAAGATTTCTGAAGGATTTTTGGTAAAGTTGTCATTACTTAAAACCCTTAATAACCTTTGCATAAATATTAAAATGTTATTGTAATTAGCTATGTTAATTAGCTCCACATGCAATGTCGTTCTTGTCTGGTCCCAAAGCAAGCGTGCGCTCTTTTTAGACTAAAATAAGGTATGGTACGCTGTGCAAAAACGTATAATCGTGTCCTGTTCCGCTCTTCTGTAGCTCCATGGATGGACTTTTTCGGCCTGGGAGAGTCATCGAAATATATCGGCACCCCACAGAGCATCGCCATCAGAAACCCAGACTGCGCTGTGGCGACACAGCTCATAAGCTTGGTACGTCATGGTTGCATGTCTTCTTCCTAACGTATATTTATGGATGAAAATGTGCAGCTTCCCCAAAGGACTGCGGGAATCAGGGAACGAACCAGCTGGTTTGACCTAATGCAGTTTTTGATGTTCTGTCTAAAGATCCTGTGCTAGATTACACCTGTGCCCCGTGTTCTTCAGGGATAGGTACTAGAGCAAGGCAACCCTGACTCGGAAAAACCTTTAAACACTTTAGGAGCAGTTTTATATAAAATCAAATCAAATAAATGAACAATTCCTAAGCCTTACTTGATCCAGTAAATGTATTTAATGAATAAAAAATGATATAACAATTTTACCACCAGATTCCACTGCATGCTTAATCCTAACCCAACCCTAACCCTCAACACTAACCTAATCCCAACCCCAAACCTAATCCCAACCCTCAACACTAACCCTAACCCTCAACCCTAACCCTAACCCCAACCCCAAACCTCAACACTAACCCCTAATACCAACCATAACCCCAAACCTAATCCCAACCCTAACCGTCAACACTAACCCTAATCCCAACCCCAAACCTAATCTCAACCCCAACCCTCAACACTAACCTAATCCCAGCCCCAAACCCTCAACCCTAACCCCAAACCCCAAACCTCAACACTAACACTAACCATAATCTCAGACCTAATCCTCAACACTAACCCTAAACCAACCCAACCTTAACCCAACCCTAACCCCAAACCTCAACACTAACCCTTACCCCCAACCCTAACCCAACCCTAACCCCCAACCCTCAACCTAATCCCAACCCCAACCCTCAACCCTCAACACTAACCCTAACCCTAACCCCAACCTTAAACCTAACCCTTAAACCCCAACCCAAATAAAAGGCCTTTTATTGCAAGCTTTAATTCATTGTCATAGTTTTATTTGTATTTCAGAAGGTAATCACTTCACTTTCTTCTCCAGGTGGGCCCTATCGCTGTGACATCAGCGAACCCGACAGGTGAAGCAGATACGACCCACCACAACCAGGTTTACGCAAAGCTCGGGGACAAGGTGAGTTCCAATTCTACGCCGTTACATTTTGTGAGACCGAAGGTGTTTGAGTTTCGAACCTTAAATACGGGACGTTTGCTTGCAGGTTGACGGGGTGCTGTGCGACGGACCTTCACCTGAGAACATCGCCTCCACCGTGGTGGACTGCACCAAGATCGAGAGCGGGCAGATCGGATTCTTCAGGGTTGGAATTATTCCCAAGTCCAAGGTAACGCTAGTTCGTTCCAGAATAAACGTTAAGAGAACTTTTTTTCAGTGCTTTGATTCAGATTTGTAGAACATCTGCTGGATTCCTTCATGTGTCTTGTGATCTTCATCAGGTTCTGGAGCTGTTTGAGGAGATTCAGAGAAAACATCGGCTAAACGAAGGTCGGCTAAACGAAGGCTTTGAGGAGGACAGAACAGATCCTCTGAGAGAACCCACAGAACCCACAGATCTAACAGGTCTTACACGACTCTAAAAGAGACTCTGGTTGAAACCGGACCACACCAGCTGAGTCCCAGAGCTCACTGGACCTCAGAGATGAGGAGAAGCCGTACGAATGTTGTGTTGCGTTTTTTAAATGCCGTAGACTTTTTTTTATTTAACGTTTGTTTTGTACATAAAGATTGTATTCTTAAATATTTATAATGAAGCTCTGTAATGTTACATGAACACCGTTTATGACATAAACATTCTGAATTTCTGCTTGAATGCTTTGGGGGATGAAAAAAAAAATAAACAAATGTGTTTTGTAATGAAATGCAAATGAATGCATCGTTGTTTCGTTCACTACCCCGCCCGTGCAGAGACGTGGGTTTGAGTCCTGCAGGTGCGTGAGGGAGTCGACCCAGTCATTAGAGCGTTCCAGTGACCCCTGCTGGCCCTGCGCTGGACTGACACCCCGTCCAGGGCATGATAATGTTTGCTCGTGCTAGTAGTATGATCATTACGAGCACCCTGGTTTAGTAAACAAGACACGAGTTCAGCTCTCCTTCACCAGAATCTGGTCTGAATAATAAAGATTTTATAATCTATTTTGCTAATTTTATTACTAATTTAAATTTGACTATTGATTTAAATGATATTATTTATCTAATTTTGCTATAACTTAATAGACTTTTAAGTATTTATATAATGAACGTCCAGGCCACACATGGAGGGCGGGTCCCTTTTTCAGTCCCAAGGTTTCTTCCTTCTACTTTCAGGGATTTTCCTTTCCGCTGTCGCCCTAGGTTTGCTCCATTTGGGATTGGCCTTTTAAGATCGTATAAGATCGTAAAGCTGCTTTGAGACGACGCTCCGTTGTAAAAAGCGCTATAGAAATCAGTTTGAATTGAACTGAATTAGTTAATTTTGGGACGTGGTAGAAGGGGTGATTACGGAACAGGACCAGGACGGCGGGAAATCAGTAAATCAGACAAACTGCTGAGCATCGGAAGTGGAACGTTGAACTAATGTTGTCCTGACACCCCTTCATGAGCACAGTATGATAGCTAATTCGAGCAGGGTATCCCTCCCTGTCCCGAAATCATCTCAAACTGGTTTCTTCAACATCATAATGACTCAAACGGTCTCCACGTTCACCAGATCTCAATCCGGCAGCGCATTACACCTTTGGGACGTGGTGGGTCGGGAGATCGACGTGCTCCCGACGTTGCCCTCTGCTTGTCGTCGGTTGTAACGCAGGAGCAGGTACAACTAAAGAATCACGTTACCAATAACGACTGGGTCAGCATGCACGTTATGAACAATGCTACGTCACTTTCACAGGGTTTTGACGGAGTTTACCCCATGATGCTTTCAGGAAATGCAGAATAGCTGATATACAAGAGGTCGCATCGCCCGGTTTGTTCCTGTTTAAGCAGCTATTTAAGGATTACAATCGTAACCTTTATGACAGAAACGTAAAGCTGGAGTTTCCCCCGTTCCATCTCATAGCTGCTCCCTGATGGCCTCAAAGCAAGGAAAACAGGTGTGTAATTTCACCAAGGTGTGGCGGCCTGGGGAAACACAATCACGCTCATCTGCCAAAAGAAGTGTCTCGTCCACAGCGCCTCCACCCCCTAAGACTCTATTATTAACTCTATAAAGTTTACATAACGCAGAAGACAATCCAAAAACTCCACGGGATTCTTTTTTTTGCTCCCCGTCTGATCATCTTACAGTCCCAGCATGCAACTTAGGAGTGACTTAAATAACAAGACGTTGTCATTAAACATTAAAAACCCAGTTCAAGATAAACAAATCTGCTCTGTTTCTATACTTGTTCGTTTTCAGTCGGGTCGTAAATGAGAAACCTGGAACCGTATCGTCTTTAGTGACGGATCCCGCTTTCGTTTGGGATCCGACGTGGGTCAGATTCGAGTATGGAGGCCTCGTGGTGAGTAACATCTGGGGGTAAATGTACCCCAGGACACAATAACGAACCTGGGCGCCTCCATGCCCAATTGTACCTCATCTTGTATCCAGGCTAGAGGTGGAATAACAGGGTAACCTGAGCCTCCCTTTTAATGCTACAGCTATCTCTGATAAATGTATAATTTCTAATATTGCGCTCATTTACATATTTCATCATGACATTCCCACACAACGATTTTTGTGATTCAAACTAATTCATTTTTTGTGGTTTTCTATTCTGAAGTATATCCAGCGTGTTAATAGTGATACTTTGCGTAGGCGTTTTAATACGATCCCGATCTCTTATCTGAGCAGGACAGGTGTAAATCACGTAGCTAGGATTCTTATCTGCACGACAGGCTTTTCTGGTCTCGTTATTGTTTGAAACTACGTGCGATTTCGAAGTTGTGCCTCGTGAAGGGCTCGAGAGGAAACGTGAAACTAATTCATGAGCTAATCAACAGAACAAAGTCGTCCACCCACGGAGTTGCACAAAGCCGCAAAATGCCCCGAAAATCATCTAATTACAAAAACGCCTCCACTGTGATGCAGGTTGACGGAATGAAAATGGATTCCGGTTCTGTAACCGTGTGAAGGAACTTTGACTTTGATCCAAGTGAATATGTAACTCATCACAAGTAGCCTAAACATGAAGGGTGGGTCAGATGAGCCCCGTCTTACGTTTAATTGTTCTCCCTAGTAATCGTAAGGTCATCACAAACTTGACTCATCGCTTTTATTTATAGACTACTTCTATGAATAAAATAAATTAATCTTCCGGCTTGTTTAGAATAACGTTACAGTAATGTGCTGTGAGTAATGAATTCGGAGTTCAGGTGAAATCATGTTAGTTTCCTTAAAGCTGACGTGAGATTAGTTTAAAGACCAGAGCAGAAGAGATTTTTATGACTGCTTATGACTTAACAACGTCTGGTTTTTCCTCTAACGTAAACCTGTCAGTATTCAATAACTTAAAAACGAAGCCTTTTTTTAAGAGTATTACACTTTTAAATGTTTAAGAACTGTTTTATTGCAGGAACAGTTTTACCTGTGCAAAATTGTCCGCCCACGCCTTCTAAATCTGTAAAGTTTCACCCCCTGCAGTCAGTTCGCACCATAACGTTGCACAAAACAATGCACCTGACGTCCAGCTTATGTGAGGACATCCTTACGATTCTGACTCATCCTTTTTAATTAGAGGCTCCTTCTTGAAAGGAAACAAACGTTCGGGTTATTCAGAAAAATGTATCATATCACATAGACAATTTTAGCACTTATTCTTTACTCATTTGGAGCACTGTGCAAAAGTTTTAGGCCACCATTAGATTTGCTGCTTTTAGCAAAGCTATAATGGGCACTTATGACACGTTGTCCATGGCTGGACCCCAAAAATATACGTTTCTGTTTGTTATTCCGTAATCCTTCCAGCATCATCATTCCAGTCTTCAGGTCTCCAGGCATCAGGTCCATCCTTGTCTGAGACTGAATCATGCCTGCAAGGCCAGATCTTAGTGATTCAGCGTCCTGATATTCACAGATACCTAGAGTAAAACCCCATCCATCTTCTACACTTTGCTGAACCTAATCTGCCCCCTCTCTGCCTTTTTACAGCTTTATTTTTGAGATCTTGACGTGTATTGCTATTGTTATCCGTGCTCTTAACGCTGAGCCGGGGATTTGCTTTAAATCTTAGAGCAGTTTTAGTTTCTGGACTAACAGGTACTTAATACTCATAGATTACTCAGTGCTTGAAGCAGTGCTTTGGATACGAGCTTCTGTTCAATTCTCACTTTTGGTTTGGATAAGCTACAGATTTATAAAGGTGATCCCTTAACCTTTTGGTTTTTGGTTTGATTTTTCTATAAGAGCTGCTTTCAGACCCTCAGTTTTTAAGTCACAGACTGGCTTTGCAAAGGCTGGAAATCTTACACGGTCCCCATCTGTAAGTCTGAAACTCGATTCCTTTAGAAATTATTATTGTCAAATCTTTAGAAAACGGAGAATCTTTGGTATTACATCACCAGAGCTCGACATCAAAACATCTCCAGAGCTTCAAGGCGATTTTTAGGTTTATAAAGTGAACAGAACTGAACCTTAAACTAATGATGGACCAAAGTCAACCTGCCGGCACTCAGTGACTTAAAAATAGCCTTGTTTTCCCCAGGATATTAAAGTATTAAGGCTGGTTCGTTTCAGGAACATTTTCACCTGCACAAAATTACATGTATTCAATGTGGCGGAAAATTCCCTCGTGTCACGCCGCCTGAAATAAGTTTTTCCTTCCTGCTCTGTCAGTCAGCTATTTTAAACGGAATGAAATGCAGAATGTGTCAGAAAAGGAAAAAAACAATTCGCAATTCACACAAGTTGCGTAATATTCCACAAAACAATGCACGTGACGTCCAGCTTACACATTACGGAGTAATCAGAACATCCTCACCACGCTGACTCATGAAAAAAAAACACCTTTTGCTTTAATTAGAAAATAAATGAACAATATTACATCGATTAATTCAGAGTTTAGTGCTCAGTTGTTGTTCTTTTTTTTTTTTTGTACCTCGGATGATTCTCATTCACGTATAGTTTCATTACACAGATGTTTCTACAAAAAAAAGCATGACAATAAGGAGACATTTACAGCTGCCATAACTGAGTTTGTCTTGAAGTTCGCGATGTTTTAACGATGTTTTAGGGATGTGGGGGGGTCTTCTTCTTTTCGCTCGGTCTCCTTCAGAATTCAGAAGGTTCCTAAACGACCAAAGCTTTCTCACGTCGCTCCTTTACTGAGGTCCCACTGGCCTCCTGTTGCTCAGGATCAAATTTAAAACTTTTGTCCTTGTTTTCCATGCCTCAAAAGGTTCCAGTCCATGTTGTTTCCGTTCTTTGGGGCCCTGGTGCCTTCCACGCTCACCTGCTCAAAAATACCCAAGATAGTGCATCTTCTGTTCTATCCAACGTTGTTTTATACAGCTTTTTTTCTATTTGCTGAGGCTGTGTTGATTATATGATATCAAAGAGCAAGCAGCACATAATAAAACCATCCAAAATACACAATAACTTCCATCTTCTAATCTTCATAAAGTCGTAGATATAGAACAATAAATAAATGTGCCCATATGCATCTGTATATAAAAGAGGAACTAAGAGCAATATACTTAAACATACAAAATCAGTACGTTTTGAGCCTATAAACCAGAAACGTTCTGATTCAGGAACATCGACAGGAAGGCTATTCAATTGCGTTTGGGTGCTAAAGGGGAAAGCTACTTTGAAAATGAGCAAAGGTTCAATTAAGTGCATTGGTCACCATGGTCGCCGTCTACATACGAGCCTACAAATAATAAGATCTGTCTTCTGCATTAGTCTTAAGCCAAACAAAACTAATATTGCCCCTGTTTTAGCTGTGTTTATTTATAACATGCTGCCCACCCATTAAAATGCTCGAGTTGCTCCTGCTAGGATCAAATGCATTAGGGGTAAAAATGATCAAACCCATGCTTGGTGAAGATATGACTTGAACCCTGGACCTTCTGCCCTATGGTCCAGTCCATCAAGTATTTGTAACCATGGTATTAGTTTGTCAAACCCAAGTGACGTCTTTTCCTTGAGTAAGAACGAGAATTTTGTACGGGAAGGACTTGTTTCAATGTCATTAAAGCTTGTTTTATGTAACGCTGATGCATGTGAGGTATTATTAGCTGGACACAAGGAAAGGGTGAGACTGATCTAAAGTCTAAATCTATGCTAAACCCCTGTGACCACCCACTAACACCCATAAAAAGATTCAGGCGTCGCACATGACTCAGACACCTCCTTTGATGCACACATTAGAAACTTTAATGCGCATAGTTTAATAGGAACCACACCCCTGCTAGTTCAGCATGCAGCGCGAGTGAACTATTTGTTTATTACATTGAACATGAAAGGCTCTACACGGTCTGGTCCTACAGGGTCTGAGTGAACCCGTACAGTCTTCCCAAGTTGCAGGGCTCCTTTTAGTTCCAGCAGAGGGAACCTTGTGACCTCACATGGCTCCCCAGCTATGGAACAACAACGACCCCTACTTTTATTTAGGTTTCAGTCCCACTCCCGGGCTTTAAGTGTAGATTCAGAGCATATTTATTCACGCAGGCTTTTGTTTAGTCTCTTTAGACTGACGTGCAGCTCTTGTGAGTTTAATGTGCTGTTTTGGTACGTAAAATCGATTGGAGTAGATCGATATGGTGACCAAGTCCAAGTGAGAACCTTTCTGTAGACGTCAAGACTCTCTTTTTAGCCTAGCAGTTTGTTTCGATGACATTTACGTTCCACTGTTATGTAAATGTGAAATGTTTATTCTTAGTTTTTTTTGTTCCTGCTGGTTGATAAAAACAACAGTTCAGGTGAAGGAATATTTGAATGGATTCATGCCTTTTGAATTTGAGTTTTACTTCCTTGACAGTCAGTTACCAAAAATTCTATTAAACGGAAGAAGGACAAGCCATCTTACCTAATTACATGTTCCTCGCTACTGTGACTCAGGACTTTTGCCAATCCTAGTAAAGAAATGACCTTGCATTCGCATTCAGTTTTGAGTTGAGTTTTACTGGGAAACCGGAACAATAAAATTATTAATAAAAGTGTAACCGTATCGCTTTTTTTCTCCGGACTGGCTGAGTTTGGTGCTGGACAGGATGAAGTATACTGCTCAGAACAAACAATATAAAAAGGCACTTTTAAACATTTGGCTTTTTATTAGATGCTTCAGATCAACGAGGAAGCGACATAAAAGGAAGTCAAATAAAACCAACCATCTTTTCGCTTGTTCGTGTCGAAACAAAAAAAACAACACTAAAACCGTTTGATTTCCAAACCACTGGAATTTCCTAAGACATAATCAGAACTTGAAAATCATCAAACCAAACAGACAATCTTCCAAATGACCTAACTGGGACCTGATCAGCATATCTATTCACTTTTTTTTAATTTAGCACAGCTGCAAAGTAAACTAAGTGCACACCTCAGTCTAAAGAGGCGAACCTGCATTATCCTGCTCAAAAATGCCAGTTATAAACCCTGCAACACGTGTCCACGGGATGACCTGCGCATTCCGCCGAGCTATTAGTGTCCCTCGTATCACTACTAGGGGTCATATGCGGTTGGGCCAGTGTACCGAATTTAAGTAAGGATTGAATCTCACCACGAGGCCTCTGTACTCGAACCCGACCATCATCTGATCCCGAACAGAACCTGGAGTAATCACTACAGACGACATTGTCTATTAAGGATCTGACTGGGCCGTCCAGAGCCCGTTTACTGTTTGTGTTTTCCCTCCTCCTAACAAGTAGGTGAAAAAGGCCCAAAAGGAGGCAATTCCTCAAAACGTCCCTCCCGCTCATCTCAGTCCAATGATTTTCCCTCTCAAAGTCTGTCAGCTATGCAAAATGTCCCCGAGCGCTTCAGAGGAGGCAACGATCTCTCACCAAGAGGTACACCACCCAAAAGCAGCCTCTTACGCTCCTCTTGTGGCTCCTCTTGTGTCGCCAGCGTCTAATCAGACCACAGCCGTCATCGTTTACATATCTGCATATCTGAGTTCCGATATTTCTATCAGGGTCCCTTTTTCTGGCGATGAAAGCCTAACAACTCTAACAGATAATCAGGTCGGGGGCCGGCGGAACGGGACTGCAAAATTAATCTTTTTTTTTGTTCAAATTAGCACATGCTGCTGCATTAGGCAACGTTACTCATCGGAGGAAAGCAAGTCTAGTAAAGTTTTTAATGTGTGTTTTTAATGTGTGAATAGAGAGGTCTGAATCCCGTTTGACGTCTGCGTTTGAGGACTGGGTGTGACTGAGAGTCACAGAGGTTTAAGAAAGATTTAGACAACCAGTCTCACCCATCTTTGTCCAGCTAATAATACCTCGGATTTATCGTAGTTGCCTTGCAAAAGCCTTGCTAGTGATAAGGACGCCTTTTAGTTTTCTGATGAGCTTATCCATAACTATGTGTCAGTGGAAACCAATATTACGATTACAAACAAAAGATGTACTGGACCATCGACCACAAGGTCCTGGTTTCAAGTCGCTGTGTTTATTATATGACGGTGCAAGCTTTTTTTTTTATCCATAATGCATTTGATCCTAGCAGGAGCAACTCTATATAAAAAGCATTCTAACGGCCTGTTTGAACTTTTTGGTGAGTTAATTAATAAATCTGGGAGTGTGGACTAGTGGTCCAGAAGGTCCAGGGTTCAAATCCCACCCCTGCCCCAGTTGGGTCCCTGAGCAAGGCCCTTGGCTCGGATTGTAAGACTGTATGAGTTGTAAGTCGCTCTGGATAAGGGCGTCTGCTTAAATGCCATAAATATAAACAATAAATTATATTCTTCAGGAATGCAAAAGTTTTTGCACTTTGAGTGGCACAGGGGCTCGGCGGGGCGGCAACGCCACCTCACAGCAAGAAAGTCCCGGGTTCAATCCCAGGGCGGAGCAGCCTGGGTCCTTTCTGTCTGGAGTCTGCATGTCCTCCCCGTGTTTGTACCTTCTTGTTTTCCGTTCTATTTTTCAGTCTCTGTAGGAGTTCCTAGAAGTTCCCAAAAAAACAAAAATCACAACAGTGGGAAGGGCGTTCTCTTGCGTCGCCCGCCAGCTATGGAACAACCCCCCGCCCTTTTCTTTAGGATTCAGTAACGCTTCCGGACGTTAAGTCTAGATTAATTACATGGGTTATTGTCGCTTTGCTATTACGTAAAGTAAAAAGTTGATACGCTACCAGTTTGGTGTGACGATGGTTAAGTTTCATTTTCCTGGAAACGGAGACTTTTGGGCTGCATTTCCTTCTTTGTTTTGTTCCTGTTTGTAAGTGAAGTTAAAACATATCGGATGGATTTCACTTCCTTTACGGTCAGTTACAAAAAAATGCTTAAAAAAATACTCTGTGAACACACAAGATACGCAATATTCCACAGGACTCATGGGGCACCCTGGATCATCAGAAGATCATCGCGATTATGACTCATCCTATTAAAGAAATCCAATTTCAATTCAGTATTTTAATTCGACCTGGAAACTGGACCAATAAAACATCCGATGCGGTGTTTTTCTCTGCAGAGGCTGCGTTTTGGGCTGGACAGGATGAACAAACAATGTAAAACTTCAAACGATTTGACTTTTTATTAGCTATTACACGAAAATTAAAGGCCCCAATCCACCCAAGACCTTCCCGTAACGTTTGTCCTTCATTCCTTTCTTAGAGTTGAAACCCCAAATAAAAATATAGACGATCATTTCAGGGTTAGTGACTCGTGTCTTCCAGGGTGTCATTCTGTCCTTAAATCTGTGTATCTGTGGTTTCCAAATTTCAAAGTTCACGTAGTCTGGGTCGGCAGTCCTTATTTTTATTTTTATTTTTAAAAGCTGGTGTTTCTCAGAACTAAGGGGTATTTAATTTACCTTTAATATCTAATGATTATGTGATGGTCATAAGAAATGTATTTACGGATCTACAGTACTGTGCAAATGTCTCAGACCACCATTAGATTAAACAGATTGCCCATATACAATCATTTCTCAGTCTCTTTATTAGAAGGAGAAAATGCAACCCATTTCCATCAAACCTGAGTGGAAAAGAGGATTATAAAGCGATCAGTCAATGTTTTTGCACAGTGTATATCAATGAAATCAAACAATAAATCACAGTTAGGTTCTGATACGTTCTCGCAGATGAAACGTTACGTTTAATGTGAGTTAAATATTGATCGCAGTCTGTGATTTTTCGAGCAGGAAAAGTTTTCCTTTGTTGGCTGGGGCATAAGATGTTATGCAAATAGAAAAGGTCTCTCCATCACAGGATTGTGCAAACAGAGGAGCCCGTCCGTTTTCCCATTACCGAATGGGTTTGGCTGGTGATAAAGCAAGCAGGCATTCTCTGAATTTCTTTCTCGTTTCCTCATAGCTTACAAGAAATTGTGCTTTTAAAGTATCTCTGAACCTTACCTCTCCAGCCCACGCCCCGACCAGCACTGCACCGTCTTAACACCTGGGCTGTTAGGGCAGAGGTTCCTGTTGTGTTTCAAAACAACCGTCGAACGTGTCCAGCAAAGTAGAAAATACAACAGGAAATAGTTTGTGTGTGAGATATCTACGTAATATCGACGTTCTTAATTTCCCGGTTTGGCACATCTCAGACGGCACCGCATCAAGAACGGTCGTTTATCGGTATCTGACAGGAAGCACGTGGGTAAGGGATTAGTTTATCCAACCGTTATCAAGCTCTACAATACAGAGTCACGTTCAAAAAAACACCGCTTAAAACTTTACTGTACCAAAAAAAAGCCTGATGGTAACCATGTTCAGAAGCTCCGCCCACTTCTCTGGGGTCGGAGGTCTCTGGGATGGAGCATCACCAGGCACTATCATGGTACGGGGTCGGGTCCGGACCCTTGCTAAAGGTCATTTACACTGCTGTGATGCAGCATTAATGCAGAAAAGTACACCGAGATTTTAGAGCAACATAAACCGCCTTAAGGCCGACCTTCATACGTTATAACAAAACAAATCAGAAGTTCGGACTGATTTCAGTCATTTTCGTACACGTCTGTCCATCAGCGAGAGATCCTCTGCCCACCTTTGTTCCTTAAAGACACGATGATAACCCGCCCTGTTTGAAGTGACATCATTATTTAGTTTTCTCTCATTGCTAGCCGGCGTTTTCTGGAATGCGTTGCAGGACTGAAATGCAAGAATTGGTGTTTATTAACAAGCACAAAAGGGCTCAATGCCAAAAAGCGTCACGTAAATAAATCGGAACTGAAGTCAAACAGAATAAAACAGCAAATATTTCAGGTTGGTACTGCAATGAAATAAATATGTAAGAAGCATTATACGTATCTATGTTTAATTTTAAAAAACGATTTTGAGTTTCTGCACAAAAATCTTCAATTCAGTCTCTTTTGTGGGGAACGTGAGAGATGAAAAGTTTGAGCTTTAGGTCTGATAATCATTTAAACATCCAATAGTTTATCTCAACGTGCTGAGCATCTGACATGAAAGCTTAACTTACACATATTTTGTTTTACAGCCAGTGCTGAGAATCAAGCTTTAAATCCGTTTTTTTGTAGACGAGTGTGTATCTGTCGCTAAAGATTAACTGATCAGGAGTTAAAACCTGACGATGTGTGAAAAAACGTGGACTTAAGCCAGGATTAACAGCCTGAAAATCCCAAAACAGTAATCAGCGTCTAGTTTCTATATTAAAGCCGTGATTCGTGGGCATGCATGCTGCAATGCAATAATGACATCATAAAATATGGAACTGTGAGTCACAAATCACCAGAGGGCAAATATTTCACCTGCGGACACCCTTAGTTCTGTCCTATAACAGAAAACCTGTCTTTCCGGGAAACTCTCTTTGTATGTCGATTTGTTTTTAATTGTGGAAATATTGGGCTTTTAAATGCAGATCAGGACGTAGCGTACCATAAACATAGGACATATATGAATAAAGAAAAGGCTAATACCCGGTCTCACACTGTACTGTAGGGGCGCCAGTCAGGAGCAGATCTGGAACATACCTGGCTCTAACCTGAGGAGCAGATCTGCACGAGACTCAATCAAACCCCTGGTGAAGCTGAAGGGTGAAACTGGCCTTTCAGTGCCTGGAAACCACCTGACTTTGATGCTGGGAAAGGTAATTTTAAGACAGAATCAGCATCTAGAGCCGGTGCACTTCCTCCAGGTCATGCCAGAGGCGAGTTAAGAACATCCTGGCATCGTTTTAAAGTCCAGAAGTTTCCCCGGCCACAGAAAGTCCATGGGTTTATCTGGCAACACTCCATAATCAACAGCGTCTGCATTCCATCGGATTACCTCCAACAGTCTCCTAATCACTACTCTTTAATACACTAGCCTGGTGGGCCTTCAGTCCCTGGTGCTTCAAAACAAACCCTACTGGCATCCCATTATGGACTGGCATCCTGCCCGTAGGTCTGCGTGCACCCCAGCGACCCGGATCAGGAATAACTGGTGTTACAACGTCAATAAATTACGATTAACAATAATAATATGTTTCAGAAGCACAAAATATTGTGTGTGTGTGTACATTCTATTCTATGCTTATAAAGCTCAAATGTCCCGACAATGATAGGAAAACCTGTCAATTCTGACAAGTGAGGATCGTTTTGCTGGTCCTCTTCTTTTTTTTCCTCTTCCACTTCTTCTTTTATGTTGAAGTTCATTACCTTTTTTTTTTTTTTATCTAAAAAGCAGAATGAGCCGAAAGAACCTCAAATGCTTTAGGCTGTGAAGAAAGAACAAATAAATAATGATGAAGAATAAAACAAATGCCGAACGTTTTTACACAAACAAGGCATGCTTCAGGAAACGGATCTGGACATTAACAGCTAACAATTCGGCAGAAGTTCGTAATTATTAAAGCCGGATAAGGGGCCGATCCCAAATGAACAAACGTAGATAAGGCTTTATTTTACAATCACCTGGGCCACGGCACGCTCATCACCAAACGCAGAAACATCCGGATTTATTTATTTGTGAATTAAGCAAAGAGGGACGTTTATAAAACAAGAATTAGGCTTGGCGGGAAGTTGAAGATAGATTTGTTTCTAGGGTTAGGATCGGCATTTCAGCACCTTTCAAACCCAAAAACAAATTTGGAAGGAAAGATTACGGATCATACCATTTCCGAGGTGGCGGTGGGGGGGGGCTGTGTTCATTTTATGTTGCGCACTTAAGACGTTATGTTTGTGCCATATTCCTTTTTTGGATTTAACATTTTTTCCTACATAGATACGTTTCATTGATATTAGATTCAACGCCCTAAGATGGGGTAGAAATTCAGGTCTGTATGCAGGTTTGCCATTAATTACCCACAGCAATTATTATGTCATTGGAAAGTCCTCACAAAGATAGTGATTGTGTTTGTGTGATGATGAAACCGGGTGTGTTTGGGTGTACGTTTGGATGCTCGACACCCTCCGTGTATGTGTGTGTGAGATCTTGCTGATTAGACTCACGTTTTACTCCACAAGCATACAAATCTGTATGCGGTTTCTTTTAAATTAGTCTAATTAAATTCACTACCTTAAAGATCTGGCTTTTCTGCAGCCACACCCAGTTAGGTGGTCAGTAAAGACCTACATACACTGTATAGGCCAAAGTTTCTGGAACCTTTGCTGCTGCAATGGCCTTTGTTCTTCTAAGAGGGCTTTACAATGCATTTTGGAACGTGACCGTGGGGCTTCTGATGCTGGACAATAAGCCCAGGCTGTCCTTGGCATTCCAGAGCAGTTTCGGGGTGTCTGATGGAGCCCAGGTCAAGTTTATGTGCAAGTCGATCAAGTTCTCAAAGAGAGTTGGCAAATAAACATTCCGCACGCATTTTTAAAGACAGCAGGGCAGAAACCTGTTGGATGTGTGAACCAATAACTGTCGGCCTGCGGAGAATCCGGAAAAGCACGCTTTATATTATTGTATTCCTAGAGAGCGATGCTGAAAAAACGGAGCTCGTTCATTAGAATGGGTGTCCGCAAACTTTTGTCTGTACAGTGTGCAAAGGCAAATAGTCTGTAAGTCAAACATTTAGGGCAAAGCAAGAGTTCAGTTAGTTTAGTTTAGGATTTGGTGCTCTCCTGCTCGTACAGTTGTTACTCCTCTGCTGCACTTAACAGTTGGCGCACGTAAATCAGCCAGATGTTTTTTATTTGGTAAAAGGGGATCAGATGAATTACTGTTTCATTACTCCGAGCCGCAGGTTTGTTTTCCTTACAGTTCGGATGCACTCTGTCTTATTTAGGGGATTGTTTGTGGGTTTTTTTTATTTAACAGTGATTTTTTTTTTATGCTGATGACCTGAAATAAAATAAAACCGGATTCAATCGAGCTCGTGTGTGCAGCTGTGATTGTGATTTACAGTGGAACCTTTTTCGGGGGGGGGTTATATTTTTTTAATACGTTTTGCTGTGATGTTTTAGCTAAAGATGATTTCATTTGTATGATTTTTCGCAGATGGATCGTGTAGTTTGTAAAACAAACCGTTATGCAGCCTCAGATCTGTGTCTCCCGCCCTCAATAAAAGACGTCCTGCTTTAAAAGGCTTTTTAAAATAACACTCTTACTTTTTTTTAGGTACATTTACTTTTACACTTCTACATGAGTGTAATACAGAAATCACACTTTTACTTTGACGTTTAATTAAGTAAAGAGCCGATGTGCTCCTGCCAGTTCTGCTCAGGACTTCGTTTTGGGTTTTTTTTTTTTTTTTAACGTAGGGTAAAATGCGGAACGCGTTTAATTCGTATTTATTTTGACCACCGTGGATTTAAAACAGTGCAGATGAGAGGTTTTTTCGCCCTTAAATTCGAACTAAAATTCCGACATTGAACATGGGCGTCATGAATAAAGCACGATGGTGATAATGGAGTCCAATAGGTGATGGCAATGAACAAATAGGATGTGGCAATCACCATAATTATATTCTGTTATATTACTATATTATGTATTTGTAAATTGTATCAGTGCAATTTCAGAAACTCCCTCAGTTTCGCCACTGTCCCAGTCATAAGCTCTCATTATATAGACTGTAAAGTTTCACTTTCATATCTTTATTCATAATTATTATTACTATTATTATTGGGTTACGTTCCTTTGCTTCTTCATTGATCATAGTCATGAATCATGTCCAAAAATACATAAAATCATTTGGGACCAGGGAATGGATTAGTACGAGAGTAGAGTAGGTGTGCGTGCGTGCGTGCGTGCGTTGTGCGTGCTTACGTGCGTGTTTCTGCGTGTCCTGCTGATTAGACTCAGGTTTTACTCCACCAGGATACAATCTGTATGTGGTTTCTGTGAAATTAGCCTAATTACATTCACTACCTTAAAGTTCTGGCTTTTCTGGAGCCACACCCAGTTAAGTGTTCAGTAAAGACCTACACACACTGTATAGGCCAAAGTTTGCTGCTGCAATTTCCTTTGTTTTTCTAAGAGGGCGTTCCAATGCGTTTTGGTACGTGACCGTGGGGTTTCCGATGTTGGACAATAAGCCCAGGCTGACTTTTGGCATTCCAGAGCAGTCTGACAGAGCCGAGGTCCGGTTTCCTTGCAAGTCGACCAAGTTTTCAAAGAGAGTTGGCAAATAAACATTCTGTGTTCGTTGAGTTTGCGCTTCATTGGCATTATCGAGACAACTTGCTCTGGCTTTTCATCTGTTTTTCCCATGATCTCGCTTTATTATGAAATAAAGTCAAATGCAGTGTATTATGTATAGCTATATGGTATCGGGTCTTTGGGCGCAATTTCAGAAGCCCCCTCAGTTTTAGAACCGGTTTCTCAGCATCTACAAAGGAAAGGATATTTGTACGTTTGACTGAAAGAAAGCAATTGGTGTGATGTTGTTCATGTGTACGTCCAGGCAGAGGTCTGAATCAAAACGTAAAAGAGTGTCTCAGTCTTGGGTCTGACTAATAAATCCTCAGTTTTATCTGAGTTAAGTAAAATCCAATTCTGTACTTCCTTAACACAATTTTCTATTTTACTGATTGTAAGGCCGTCATTTGGATCAGCTGATATGTACAGCTGTGTATCATCTGCATAGCAGTATAAACTAACACCATGCTTACGAATAATTGAGCCTAAAGCCAGCACGTACAGGGAGAATAACAGTGGGCCAAGCACCGACCCCTGAGGGACACCGTACTTTACTTTTGAGAGCTTAGAGCGTTGATTATTTACATAAACAAACTTGTACCGGTGGTCCAGATAGGATTTAAACCAGGAAAGTACCAGTCCCTTAATACCTTCAGCCTATTCAGTAAGATTTCATGATCTATAGTGTCAAATGCTGCACTTAAATCTAACAGAACAAGAAAATACACACGTCCGTTATCTGATGATATTCATAGATCATTAATTACCCTAATTAATGCTGTTTCCGTACTAGGATAGGGTCTGAATCCTGACTGACATGTTTCATAAATGCCGGTGCCTTGGAGGGAACCACAGAGCTTCTGATAGGCAGCTTTTTCTAGCATTATGGAGAGGGACGGTAGATTTGAGATCGGTCTATAATCAGGCAGAACACCAGGGTCAAGACTGGCTTTTTTAATCAGGTTTAATTACGGCGCATTTAAAGGATAAGGCACGTAAGCAAAGTTAAGGGATGATTTAAAAATAGTACGAGCCAGTCTGTGAGGACAGGTCAGTGTTAGTAATTGTTTAAAAGATTCTGGTCCTGATTTAGAGCTAATTAAGCAGAAATCTAAACTAGCGCTGCGTCTGGATCAGGTTAAATGAGGATAAAATGCAGGACGCACGTCCTTGTGGTTTATTTTGTGGATTTAAAACAGTACAGGAGAGAGTTTTTTTGCACCGATTCCAATGATTTATTAGAAGTCACAAATAAGACAAGATTGTTGTAAATCACAACAGTATCAATAAAGCACAGATTGTAAATGCGACTTATCCAAACAGCAAGTCTATTACAGATAAAAAAAAAAACAACATAATACACGATCCTTCATTCACAGAAAGCTCAGTACAGAAATCTTACTTCATCTCTAATAAATAATCTTTCATAATAAGAACCTGAGCAGGATTCTTTCGGATGCTCAGAAGATGGCGATTAATTATCCGAAGGAAAAAGCACAGACCTAAAAACGTTGTTTTGGTTTGTGTCCCAATACTTTTGGCGGTGTGTGGATTGGCATAGAGAGCTCAAAATGTTATTGTTAAACCTACGTACAGGTGAACAGGGAATATAAATAGAATGTAAAACAGAATTATTTTACAGGATCACGGTCACAAACAGAACGGAGACCCACAATAAATAGATCATTATATCTTTATGAACATCAGTGTAATTCCTTTACTGAAACTAAACACTGTATGATTCAAGTTTGAGTTTTGTCCTTTTTACAGCATGTCGCTCTTCACCCTCTCGAAAATCTGCTGCACCTTGGCCACAGGGACGCAGCCTTCACGCACAAAATGTAGGGTTCCTGCAAAAAGAAAAAAAAAAATCGCTTCCTTTAGGACCGGTGACACAACAGTTAAGGCTTTGCTGTTTATTTTTAGTTCTCGTTATCGTTTACCTTCATCGATTTTCATGCAGTTGACCACCGTGGACCCGACCAGTTCGTTGGACTCTCCGTCACACAGGACGCCCTGCAGCTTGTGTCCCAGGCGACTGTCGAGGAACAACAAGAGCTTCTGTATGAATGTGTTTGGTTTTCCTGTGAGTTTTGTCGTTCTCATAAGATGGCAGGAGGATCTTAAAAGGCACCTTATAACCATGTCGTGGTGGGTGCTGTCCGATTCTCCACTCGGGTTGGCGGATGTGATGGCCAGAGGACCCGTCATGTCGCACAGGTGAGCCGTGACCGTGTGATCCGGAACCCGGATCATGATGGTGTCCTTGGTTCCCACGCGATCGTACGCAGCCCCGACACCTTCACAAGAAAAAAAAATGGATTCAGTTTACCTTTACAACAAAATGTCAGCTTCATCCAGAAGATCCTTCAGAATTGCTTTGTTACCTAATTTCAGAAGCCACTCCCCCTTCGGGACGATGCAGCTGATGCCTCCTGGGTAAACGTTTCTCATGAACTCCCAGAGCAAAGGACTGAAGGGGGGTTTGGTTGGCACCAGCTGCTCCACGCTGGAGATGCAGATACAGATGGGTTTCTCTGCAGGACGTTCCTGAGGAGCAAAAACTGACCTGTTATAGCGACCGATACCTAATCTTCCCATGCAGATAGCAAAAAAAAAATGCATTGTAAATACACGTGGGTTTGTGTCCTAATACTTTTGGCCCCATGCTGGTTTGTGTCTCAATACTTTTGGCCACATCTGGGTTTGCATGGGTAATTTTAAATGGCATTGCAATCCAATGTATGGCTGCTAAAGCTATATAGTAAAACAGAAGGATTTGGTATAATCAAACTAAAACTTAAAGCTTTTAATTAACACCAATTAAGCCAGTCCTCATACCCTTCCTCACTCAGATCACTCTAGAGGGCAATAGCGCCCCCTTCCTTCTCTGGTTCAGTCAGTTTCACGTCAGGATTCTTCGTTCCTATTCCTGTAAATCTTACTCTGAAAGATTTTCCCATTTCAAACTCACTTTGATGTTGTAGATCTTTTCTATGGCAGCAGGGTTTTTGCAGGAAGCAGCCAGAGCGTAAACGGTGTCTGTGGGAATGCCACAAACCCCGCCTTTCTCGAGCAAGTTGGCAATCTGTAACAAACCGCTGGTCACGCGAGAGGAGGGAACCGGGCACGGAGCCGGAACGGCAGCTGCATTCTTTTTCTCATTCTTGAAAGAAGAAAGACAGGAAAACGTGTGAGTGGATCATGATGTACAGTATCGAGATGTTTCTGTGAGGCTGTTTGAAATGATCAAATACCTGTATGAGCGCTGGACCAATGGGAATGAGGGTCTTGGAGAAGATGTAGTTAAGCAGGGACGCGAAGGTCCCGTACAAGCAGATGATGGCGAATATTGAAAGCATGGCAACTGAAAGAATGACCTCAGATAGTCAGGCATTTTAGATTAAATACGGGAGATTAAACTCAGGGTGTAAAAGCGTTACCTTCCAGCTGATAAGGCAAGCGAGCGAGAGTGGAGAGGAGCAAGCACACAACGTTGACCTCCATGATTAGGGTCAAAGCCAGAAGAACTAGGTCACCATAAGCAGCTGTGATTTGCAAAAAAAAAACAAAAAAAACACAGGTTGGAATTCAAACTGCGATTCCTGGAGGCTTGTCAGAGGCTATCGTTGTTCGGCTCGTACTCACCCACTAATATCAAGAAAGCGTTGATGATGAGGAACGCTATTGCTCCTGCCGTGAAGCCGTTTGCGGACGAAAACTGGAGACGGTGACCTGTAAAAGAACAAGATCGTTTAAAGGAAATCTTCACTGGGCGCCCAGTAGGTTCTCTGAATGATGTACGGAACTCCAGACGACCAGACAGTCCAATGATGTTCAAAGGTTGAATTAAGATGGGCTTCATGAACGTACCTGCAAACCTGAACCAGGTCCAGGTGGCCCAGATGAAAACGTAGAAGGACGGGATAACCGATCCGAACCTCTTCCCTCCTTGAACCTGCAGTCGGCTCACGTAGCCCTGGATGATGGCTCCTGGGATCAGCACCCAGGGGACTGTCAGGTCCAGGAAGCTCTGCTGGGGCTGGCTGTTGTGGATGGCCGAGAGAGCCGCCAGTCCGTTGGTGAGGTAAAACAGAGCATCGGGCAGCTGTGATCCACAACTTCCAGATGTTTGCTCCACCTCCTGAGCCTTCCTCTTCAGGCAACTAAGGCTGCTCTGGAGCCGCTCGGTCGAGATCGGCTGAGGGCCAACCGGGATAAGAGATTTCTCAGCGATGGTGTTAATGAGACGGGCGAAGGTGCCGTACAGCGAGAGAGCCGTGAAGAGGGAGCAGGCCACGCCGAAAAAGGTGTAGTACCCATTGAGGGGGATCTGGGAGATGGTGGAGATGGTCAGCAGGACGAAGAAGGCGTTGTGGACCAGCTCTAGCGTGTCCATGTTTAAACAGGCGAGACAGAAGATCAGAGCCACTGCCAGGAAGAACCAGTCCCCCACCATGGCCAGCCTGGCGCTGGCTGCTTCCTGCCTCCCGGTTGACACGGATATGACGTACTCTTCCCAGGTCTTCACCAGCCAGTAGGTGCAGTGCAGGGCAAACTTGGTGGCATGGTAGCCGTCCTGGCGCAGGTAAGCGTAGTAACTGGAGAGAAGCTGGGCGGCGGAATTGATGGAGATCCAGATTGCTGCCACGGTGACTGATGGGAAGTAGCCAAAAGCGTAGAAAGCGAATATGAACGGCGAGACCGTATCACAGAAGAACCCCAGCGCCATGGGTTCGGCGTATTTTGTGTTCTTTTTCTTCTCCTGGCCGATGCTCTTGGAGCTGCTGCCGTTTGTGGTTCCGAGGAGCAACACGTTAAAGAGAGCGTTCCCGAAGCCCTTGAGGACGTAGCGTTGGGCCACACCTTTGATCAGGAGCGCCGCCGAGCCGTAAATGGCAAAGATCAGAATGAGAATCTCCAGCACCCCTGACACCACCAGCGCCCATCCAGCTACCAGGCCCACCGCTTCAAACACCAACGTCAGCGTGATGGACCCGAACACAAACGGCATGATGTAGTTCACCGTGGCAGAACAGAATGCCAACAGCAAGGACAGCACGATGTAGGGCACCAGCCCAGCGATGGCAGACTCCCCGAGGAATGCCGGGACGGGCGTCTCGGTCGTGGCGTTGGCCACGGTGGAGATGTTAGCAGTAGTATTTGGGTAATGCTGGTTTGCTCCTAAGAAAATCCTGGTGGCACCATAACTTGCCCAAAGAGCTGCATAACCGATGAAGGACGTGCCACTCAGGTGATCATATTTACGGAAGGACAGCAGGCCAGCGATGAGCTGACAAACTCCTCCAATCAGGATGAGGTGGACACCTAAAGAACCCACAAAATAAGCTGAAGGCGTTGTTTGTAACTAATTTCTTTAATCATAAGCGCCCCGGACTCGACCTCAAACAAGGTGGGTGGGCAGGTCAAAGACCGGTCATGTTTAAACTCTCTTTCTAAGGTTAATATTAAACGTAACTTTTTTCCATCTTAGATGTTTTCCTCGGACAGCATGGGCATTTTAACACATCTTCTAAACACAAAGCCTGCATGCAATTAGATCATCTTCTGGTTCTTGCTTTCTTGTTTGCTGACCGTTTTTGGACGCTTTTTCTCCCGGTCTGTGGACATTGCTTTAGATCTACAGATCGTTTCTTTCTGGCAACATAATCTGTTCTTTCAAAGCAACAACCTCTTAAAAGTGGATCGTGAAACAGGGAGTGGAAACTCCAGAAGAGCCTCCAGTTATCATGGTTTTATCTTGGCATAAAATAACACAGATTTGAGGAATACATTTTCTCGTTCTTAACTTCTTGGTCGTTTGACCATTAAAAGATTTATGTTCTGTAATATTAGGATTGTGCGGATCGGTACAGCCCTAGTGGCGACTCCGGCACCCATCCCTGGACGACTCAGACCTTCCAGGATTCATTGTCTTACCACGTTCAGTAGATTCTGAATGTTAAAACGTTCGGTACCTGCCAGGATGTTCTCGACGCCAAATGCCGAAACTCCTGTTCTGGCCCCGTGGAAGTTCTGCAGAAGCACCAGGAAAGCGCTGATGCCGTTCGCCAGGAAGCCCAGGACGCCAGGTTCACTGTAAAAACTCGCAGGGAAACCAGCCGCGGATGCCATTCTGCACAAATAAAGGCATGGGGACACGGAAACATTAAATAGAATAATACCGACTTAAACAAATCACAGAAACCAGTTAAACCTCGAATCCATTTAGCACTAAAAACTGTTAAAAAAACCCAAAGGTTTACTTTACTATTTTCTTATCTAATGAGAGAAAATGTTTACTATATTTCATCTGATCTATAAGGTAAAAAAGTGTTTGTTCTACATGACTTATACATTTATTTGATAATAAGGTGAATAAATCATTAATTCTGCCTGATTTATGTGATTTCATTTATACCGCTATTTTTAATACTTTATTTATATTTGTAAAACTTCATTAGACTTTACATTCGATAGCAAACAGATTACATTATTTACTTTTACCACATTTACGCTTATATTTAACAGCAAGGTTTTTTCACGTTTCACGGTTTAAGATTTAATCTAATATTCTCATATTTTGGTAATATAATACTGAATACGTTCTATTTGTTAACACAGTGAAATCCTTTTGTTTTTCCACGGTTTAGACTTACTTTATATGTGTTATATGTATATATTGTTGACATTTTTATACTTTGCATTTGATAGTAAGCTGACTAAATTATTTGTCTTAATTTATAAGCAGATTTAACTTTTACCAACATTTTTTATACTTTATTTATACATTTTGTCTGAACATTTTTTTTCAAACAGATTACACTACTTATTTTACAACATTTATGCTTATATTTAACAATAAAGTCTTTTTTCTTCACATTTCACAGTTCATTTTTGGTGATTTTTTTCCTTACATTTAATTTAATCTACTACATCCTTGCTGTTTATTACTACAGTGAAATCCTTTTACTTTCACGTGATTTATACGTATATTACTTATATTATAATGATATATTCTATACATTTTTATACTTCATATTTGAGAATAAGCTAAATTATTACATTATTATATTTTAATTATTATTATTATTATATAAACTTAATTTATGCTCAGATTTAATATGTTTATTGGATCATTTACTCCTCTTATGTCTTATTTTTCCTATGCGTATTTGCATGCCCTTTTTTTTTTTTTACATTTTTACATACTTTTTTAATACCTTGCCTTTGAAAATATGCTTTAAATTGGTTATACTGCCTGATTTATATTAGGATTAGATAAGGAGGTGTGTAAAAGATAGCTAGTAAATGATTTAAGCTCTGCTCTACGGGATCTTCTTTTTGTTTTTTAACACACTAGCACACCGTTCTTGAACCTGCTTTCTCAATCCCAGCCCTGACACAGCTGAGTTTGAACTTTAGCGCCACACAGAGGCAGAAAGTCACCCTGCTCCAATTTCCTTACGCTAACCAGAAAGTAACACTGCCACTACAGGCTTAAGATCAGGCTCAATCAAGCTTAACTCTGCATGATTCCAATAAAACAAGGTAAGAGCGATTCGAGTTTTTAAAGAGATGGATATATAAGAGTTCAGCCCAAGAGGCTACAGAACATTACAACCTTCAGTTTTCCTTCTCTATAAAAGCTTCCTAATGATAAGCTGATATTAAATGTTCTAAGGATAGTCTTCGTAACACAATAATATACGAGATGTTTCCTACCTGATGAAGATCTTTGGTCTAAAGGATGCCCAGTGGAAGAATATGTTATGTTTACATGCTTAAATAAGGTAGGAGGAGTTGTAAGGTGTCACCTACCAAGCCCATGCCCTGGTGACATCACACTCATCTCTATGACATTTCTCTGAGATTCCTGGTCTGATCTTGGGTGAAATCCCACCCACAGTGCTAAAAAAAGATTTGGAAGTTCCAGCCCCGCTTGTTTTTGCACACCCCGGGGGCTATTTGGTGCTATATAAAGGCGGGATGAAGACTCACCTGAACAGCAGGAGCATCTCCGATAAGCACCGAGCTTCTGAGAGCCACACGCAGCGCAGAGCCACCTCGTGACGTCATGCTGCTCGCAGTCCAGGTACGTTCCCAAACTTTAAAGGTTGCTGTGCAGGAATTACCGGAGGTTTCTCTTAATGTTTTTTTTTTTTTCCTTTTTGGCATTTTGCCCTCGTTCATGATCTGTATCTCTATATTCGCTTGCTATCTGCACCTGATCTTAATACCCGCTCTTGTATGGCATCCTGATCCAGCCTGTATTACCGGATTGACTGACTGTTTCCTAGTCCAGGGTGCCGGGGAGCTCCTGTGACAGCCAGTCGTGTCTGTATGTGGCACCTGACCAGGCCAGAAGGCACCACCTGTGCTTGAGCTTTTCCTCGCCTTTGGTCTGATTATGTGATTTCCGTTTTGTTCAGAGATCCATCCGACCCCTGTCCTCCCTTTACACGGCGAGAGGGATCCACAAGCCAGCGCTCGATGGTAAGGACTTGCACTCGGACGCAGACGTAGACGTAGACGTTCAGTCGCGCCGAACAGCTTCTCATTCCGTTTTGCTCCCCGTGGTTCCAGTGTTGGACCGACCAAGCCGCGAGGACACCGTAACCAGCAGCTTCGGCCGCTTCATCCAGGGCATCCAGCCGAGCCATCTGTCGCCCCTCGTGCTCCAGAGGAGCAAACGCATGGTGCTGGACAGCATCGGCGTGGGGCTGGTGGGAAGCACCACTGAAGTCTTTGAGATGATCCTCCAGCACTGCCAGGTAAGAACCTTGGATCTCAGATCAGTCCCTCCCAGATCTAATCAGTTTGTTTTGATCGCTCACCTTTTTTAAATCCAGACATGTAATCCTTATCCTCGGTGTGATTTTGTCTCGTTTGGGAAGAAAAACTCAAAGAATCAATCATTTAGCGGACTCGCTAATCACCTCCAGTTACCATCACAAGCTTGTTGGTTGACATTCCTGTCCTGTTGTAAATTATGCGGAATTTATTAGTCCACTGATCTTTCCACTCTCAGTGGATTTCGACAGGAAATTCTTTTTAACGCGTCTTCTTTCATTGTTCCTCCCAAGAGTCTGAATTCTTCAAGCTTTTGAAGGCTTTTTTTCTGGCTTTGAGATTATGAAAACATTTCAGCAGCTTATCGTCTCTGCTAAAAGGGGTTTAAGGGTTTTGGGTCTTACAGATGGTTTCCTTGGGGTCGATTTCACCTCTGGTTTTAAAGCACCATTATATTAATAACAGGTAGTGAAACAGGGATTAAACACTGAATGTTTTTATGGGTTTATGTGTGCATACAAGAAGAATTGTGGTATAATGTTGCACAGCGTGTGGATTTCCTAGGTTTGAAGGATGTTAAGATGTATTTCCAGATCCAACAGATCCTCCAGATTTCTTGTTGGAATAAAAATATGTTATACTGTTCGCTTTAAACGACTTGTGGCGTAAATAAATACCCAAATCTAAGCTGGTCTTATATATAAGGTCTGCCGACTCAGAGAGCATCGTTTTAATCCAGGCTCTGTTTATGCTGAAATGAAACTCACAGCTTATCAGACATGTTTACTTTTTTGGGTGTCAGTTTCCTAAGTGGTGAAATGTAAACACAGTCGTTCCAAAAGTATAAGGACTTTCTTGCGCAATCCGGGTTTGTACAGAATCCCCCTTTGTTCTTTTCCTGTTTTGAGCTCAGCGTTTACTCAGTCTTATCTTCTTCTCCAGCACATGTACGCTCCTGACGACGTCAGCTTTGTTTACGGCCGCAGCGGGACGAAACTCTCGCCGACTTTGGCTGCTTTTGCCAACGGAGTGGCTGTAAGTGACTCTTTTCTGTTGCACAGTTCCTACCTGTTTTCTGAGGGAAAAAACGCTTCGTGGTGTTTCAGGGCAGATTTTGAGGAAAACAAACAGGCAGGTCATGGGTGCTGCCCAGAAACGTTTCCTTGTGGGACAGGATAAATATGATTTTTTTTTTTTTCGTCAATAGGATTTAGTGTGCTTTGTTCAATGGGTTTTTAGCTTTGCTGTTTGAAAACCAGATGCATTGTGGGAACTCCCTGAGATTTATTTTCAGACGAGGACAGAAAATGTGGATAAGCTGACCTGCTCGTGATGACTGTGCGTTTGGTTGAACGGTTCTTATCTTCCACAGACGCATTCCATGGACTTTGATGACACCTGGCACCCTGCCACTCATCCCTCCGGGGCGGTACTTCCTGCCCTGCTCGCCATCTGTGACATGATGCACCAAAAGAACAAGCCGAGCGGCCTGGACCTGCTGATGGCCTTCAACGTCGGCATTGAGATCCAAGGACGCCTGATGAGGTTCTCCAAGGAGGCCCGCAACATTCCTAAAAGGTGAGGTTTGTGTCTCGGGCACACGCGGTTCTCCTCACCGCTTTAAACAGGCCTCGTGTTCCTCCCAAAAATAATCCAGTAACGGAGAACAAGGCGGTCATTCAGCTGCTTACAGGTGTTTACACCGAGTCCTTTCACTCCTGTTTGGACTCTCGGAGTGGAGAAATGGCGTGTAATGTGTTATTTCCCCCGAAATGTTCTTTAAACAAAATACACCTGTGCAATCTGAATAGCGCTCGGTTAACGGCGCCCTCGTTACGACACCCTCATTATGTTAATTAGTCCCCATTATGGAAATTAATCGTCTGATTTAGGCGAGTCAGAATAACTCGATTAAGTCTTCGTCTGACTCTTCTGGATTTCGTTTGAACACGTACGGGTTTGTGTGGCCAAAAGTCCAGGATATGTTAAGGAGAAGTCACGATGTATAACAATAAAAAATAAATACGTAATAAATCAGAGCAAACTTCATGCAGTTTAATACTATCTGACGACCTTCTCAATTATTCCAAGGTTCCACCCTCCCAGCGTTGTGGGTACCATGGGCAGTGCCGCCGCCTGCGCCCGTCTGCTCTCCCTCGACCCTTCTCAGTGCAGCCACGCCTTGGCCGTTGCTGCGTCCTTAGCAGGGGCCCCCATGGCCAACGCAGCCACTCAGTCCAAGCCCCTGCACATTGGTAACGCTTCCCGTTTGGGACTCGAAGCCGCCCTGCTGGCGTCTCGTGGCCTCAAGGCCAGCCCGCTGGTCCTGGACTCCGTGCCGGGGGTGGCTGGCTTCAGCGCGTTCTACGAAGACTACGACCCGAGCCAGCTCGTTTGCCCCGACCAGGATGAGGAGTACAGCTTCCTGCTGGAGACCCAGGACATGGCGTTCAAGAGGTTCCCGGCCCATCTGGGCATGCACTGGGTGTCCGACGCTGCCGCCGAGGTCCACAAAGCCCTGCTGAAGCTCTCCGGAGGAAGAATCTCCCCGGGTTCAGTGCAGGAGATCCTGCTGAAGGTGCCGCGGTCCAAGTACATCGACCGACCCTTCCCGGATTCCGAGCACGAGGCGCGCCACTCGTTCCAGTTTAACGCCTGCACCACTCTGCTCGACGGCCAGGTGACGGTGAGCTCGTTCCATCCCGAGGCCCTGCTGAGACCCGAACTTCACGCTCTTCTGTCCCGAGTCCGAGTCGTGCACCCCGAGGACAACCCGGCCAACTTCAACAGCATGTACGGGGAGGTCCAGGTCACTTTGGTGAGTGGTGACGTGTTGCTGGGCCACTGCGACACCTTTTACGGACACTGGAGGAACCCACTGAGCGACGAAAGCCTGCGTCGAAAGTTCCGAAGCAACGCCGGCGCCGTGCTACCCCCAGACAGAGTGGAGGCTCTGGTGGAGGCGGTTGAGGGCCTGGAGTTCCTGCCCGACTGCAAACCGCTGCTGGATCAACTGCAGTGAATTGATCTCTAGCTGTTTTTCTGTTTTACGATCATGAGGAGAGGAGAGGGGTCCAGTCCCCACTTCACTGAGATTTGTCTCTTCACGTGTAAAAGTCCTGTAACGTTCAAGAACCCCGTCCGTTCTCATCGTTTTCTTAATTTTAGACTCGTACGCCATTTGCCTCTCATGAACCAGCAAAACAGATTCTAGTAGGTTCTGATTATGTTGATTATGTCAGACTGGAACCGATTACAATATTTCATTTTCCGTAAGTGTTTTCTTATAACGAGGCTCGAATGGTGAATGCATTTGCTGTTTTATGTTGGACCTTAAAAAGTGATCTGAAGGATTTTTTTTTTCTCTCTTTGACCTGTTGGGTTTTTCTCTTGTTATTCACTTTGAACTCGAGTTTTCGAGTCCAGTTTCATTTGATCACGCAATCGTAACTGCGCATCGTAACCTCTGTTACGGAGAAAAGACGGGGCGACCGTAAAATTGCGTAAATGCTGTCATTTGTACATTTCTGTAAATATCCGTGTCGTTTCACGCAATGATGTATTTAAAAAAACGTAATAAAACGTTCACATTCACTGCTGACTCTCTGTTATCCTTCGCGCACCCGATGGCCACTTTATTAGGCACACCTGGCATGCAGACACGGTCCGCTAAAATTTAAGTGGCTTTGAATATGTTTTGCTGATCTGCTGGGATCCGACTGGTTCCACTCACTGGTAGCAGTAACTCTGTACATCTGAATGAACTACATATCGAACCTTGAAGCAGGTGGGCTACCACTGCAGAAGACTACACCAGTCCAAAGACATGCGTGTCGGGTTTATTGGCGTCTCTAAAGTGGCCCTCAGTGTGTGACTGCGTGTGTGTGCAGTACCATGGATCGGGGGCCCCCCCGTCTAGGGTTGTTGGTGCCCTTGCGCCCAGAGTTGCCGGGTGGGCACTGGCTGGCCCGACCACCCCGTGTGGATTAAGCGGAACATAATGGGTGGATGGACCCATTTCCTCCCCGGTTTCCTCCCACAGTCCAAAGACATGCGTTAGGTTAACAGGTGTCTCTAAAGAGGCCCTTAGTGTGTGACTGTGTGTGTGTGTGTGTGCCCTATTATGGATTGGTACCCCATCTAGGGTTGTTCCTGCCCTTGCACCCAGAGTTGCAGGGTTGGCCTGGATTAAGCAGAAGATAAAGGATTTATGGACGAACGTTCAATTTATGACATTCTGTATAAATTGCATTTTTTTAAATACTGGTTAATAATGAACTGAATTATATAATAAATAAATAAATCAAATCTAGCTGGCACAACAAAAAAAATAATTTCTTTGGACTTGTTAGACGTATTTTATTAACATACCATTTTTCACTTTTTTTTATTGGACCTAATTTCTAGGGTTGCCATCAGAGCTTAAAATACGCATCTCACAGAGCTTAAGCTAAAAAATAAAATAAATAAATAAATAAAAAAACAGGTGTACCGGGACAGTGAGTTTTGTAAGTGCTCACGGTTTTACGGTTTTGCCTTCAAAGGCTTTTTATTCCTGATAAGAGTAAGCATTTCCACGAAATCGCTTCTTGCTCCAGCCCAGAATTCAAACACAATCGATTCCTATCTTTGTTTATGCTTTTTTAATTTCCCACGTGCATGTTAAGTACATAATAAACCCCGTTTGACTGCTCTGACTCATTTCGGTTCTCATCACCATCGGGGAAAAACAGATGACCTGAGCCTCGGCTCACTGCAGGAAGGCAGAAGGAGAAGTTTCCTGTATGTTACAATAAACACGGATAATTACCGCTCTATAATCCTGTTTAATCCAACAACGGAGACCCCGGACTGTTGAGTAACTGAACAACTTCAACAGTTCGTGTCCTCAGTTCCCAAAAGCTTACTGAGGGTTTGGGAGACCTACTGATGGAACCAAACTGGAACTGCTTGGCCATATTGACATGCAGTAGGTCTGGTAGTGCGAAAGGTGTACCCGGCATCATGGAATCTCAGAAATACCAGGCCATTAGAACATTACAACCTTGGTGATCACTGGACCTTCCAGTAAGACAGTGATCCCAAGCACACAAGTGAAGATCTAACCCGATTTTAAATAGAGGCTTTTTTTTTTGTCATTCGCTGTCATTATTCGTCCGTATTTCTAACGTTACAGCTGTATATGGGACTGATTTTCTCCCTTTTAATCATCCCCGTTCCCTTTTTTAACATCGTTTTTGCATTATCCAGCTTCGTCCAATCAGAAGCAGAGAAGCGCCGGGACGACGCCAGTTCTTTTCTACGGTCGGCAGGGATACAGGATACAGGAAAATAATGAGGAATGTTGAATTTCATCTTGTCCGTACGTTATTGTGTTGGGTGTTGTATTTGTTCTGCCATGTAATTCATTTTTATTTTAGTTAAGCTACACCTGCTTTCGTGTTATGCGTTTGTATTGTGATAGCCTACACCTTTGTACATGTTTTTCTAAAAAAAAAAAATCGAAAGCTGTTTACCTCGTTTCACGCAATGTGTTCTATTTAATGGATCGCTCTTGCATACCAGTTGATAAAGTTATAAGGTCACGTGTGACCTGGACAGGTGCATCTGAGGGTTGTGTCTTTTTTATTGTACAGTTTTGGAGAACATTCTGGTCTCCAAACCTGGAACACCACATATAGGAAGGCGAATGTCTGAGCTTAATTTTGAGAATCAAACATTTCAAGGGCATCCAAATACGCTATATTGACGTCTTTCCGCACGCGCACGCACTCTGTAAATAAGTAATAATACAGAAAATGGTCAGACATTTCCTGCTGGTAAGTTATCTCTGTTTTCTTCTTTTCCTTCATCCTTTTGCTCTGCTCTGAATCACAACTGATAACGAAAAGGTTTTTTCTTCCTGATCCCTGGGGATAGAGTTCTGTCAGAGCGTGTAGAATGACATTTTCATTTAAAAAGAGTTATTTTCTGTTTTAAATAAAGAACGTAAAGTATTTCGGGTTTTTTTTTCTCTTCAGTTTCTTAAGAATCACATTGTATCTGGAGAACGCTTTATCACGCTACAGTTATTAATGGTGCGGTTCATTATGGGATCCGTAGTTTGTTTGTTTGTAAGAAAAGTGCTTTAAGTAAGTCTTTTTTATTTAAAAAAAAAAAAGCAACAACAGCGAACTCTTCATCTTCTCCATTTTCAAAAATAGATCTTAACTGCACATTTTTAGCTATTAATCTTAGCAATAATATTTCGTCGACGTGTGAAAAAGGAAATCATTTTATATTTCAACTAAATCTTGCAAAAATGACGTTTTTAATGGGCGACGCGTGACTTACAAGCAGTTTTTAGTTCCGTTTAATGATCCATTTCTAGATTTCACACGTTTTATGAATCTGAATCTGACCAGTTTAATGTTCCATCCATTCATCCGTTATTTTAGGCTTAATCCACACGGGGTCACGGGCCACCCGGTGCCCACCCGGCAACTCTGGGCGCAAGGGCAGGAACAACCCCATCCATCGTAGGGCACACACACGCACACTAAGGGCCACTTTAGAGACACCAGTTAACCTAACACGCATGTCTTTGGACCGTGGGAGGAAACCGGAGTACCCGGAGTAAACCCACGCAGACACGGTGAGGACTCAGGCCGCTCCACCCTGGGATCAGACCCGGGACCTTCTTGCTGTGAGGAGGCGCTTAAAATGTAATTAACTTAACCGAACCTGTTCCCGTCTCTATGGAAACAGGAAGTTTAATCCCGCGTGAGGTGTAAAAGCGTTTTCATAAAGATCAGGATTCAGATTTCATCAAATAGGAAAAAGATCAAGTTAAAGATCATATTTCATCAAATTTGAGACATTTTAAAATCGAACTTCCTCCAGCAATCCGTCCTGCGCTGCACTTAATTAAAGCTGCTTTACTAACGAGGAAAAGCCTTCAAACTTATTCCATAAAACAATCTTCATGAAACTCTGAAGCGGAGTCGCCTCCCTCGCATGAAAGAAAGAAAAAAATAGTGTGTTTGGAACTAAATACTTTTTTTTTTTAACTTAAAACGGGTTGTTTCCATATTTTACCATCATCATAACGATGTTAGCATTGAAGATCATATTAATTATACTTATCACTATTTTTAATTATAAAATATAATAAATAAATATATGATAATATTTTAATGATAATAATAATAATAATATATAATAAAAAACAACAATAATAACCCAAACACTTTAGATTTATCAGCATTATTTATTTGATTTATCTGATCTGATGCATCACTGTGTAATAAAGGGCTTTCGGGTTTTAGATGGTGTAGTTTGAAACTTCAATCAGATTATTGTCTGGATCTCGGAAGTAAAGAGACGTGATGCGACCCACAGCTCCGGTTCTCTCAACCGGACCTTCCTCTATATTAACACCACAGTCCTGCAAAGAAAAGAAAACGTTAAACAACAAACCGAGCTCATGAATATTAAGGGATTTCATATCCAGAGACTCTTAGATTGGAAATTCCATGTATGTTTCAGTAGAAATGCATCCCGCTCCTTTTGGTCGTGCTTTAATGACCTTCAGATGAGCGGCGACCGACTCCAGCGGTGTTTCCGTGATCAGACACAGATCTGCAGAACCTGGTGTGGGAGTCCTGGCTTTGGGTTCGAACTCTTTCCCGGCCTCATGCAGGTTAAACTTCTGCTGCCCAAAACTCAGGGCTTTACGATTTCCCTTCAAACAAACCAAAAAAAAAAAGCTGATTAAATATCATTCATTACTAAAATCAAACAGCAAACAAAAACCCGACCCACTGACAACCGGAACTGACCCACTGAGAACCGGAACTGACCCACTGACAACCGGAACTGACCCACTGACAACCGGACCTGACCCATTAAGAACCAGAACTGACCCATTAAGAACCGGTACTGACCCACTGACAACCGGACCTGACCCACTGAGAACCGGAACTGAGCCACTGAGAACCAGAACTGACCCACTGAGAACAGGACTTGACCTGCTTAGAACTGGACCTGACCCACTGAAATCCGGAACTGACCCACTGATAACCGGACCTGACCCATTAAGAACCGGAACTGACCCACTGAGAACCGGACCTGACCCACTGATAACCGGACCTGACCCACTGATAACCGGACCTGACCCACTGAGAACCGGACCTGACCCACTGAGAACCAGAACTGACCCACTGAGAACCGGACCTGACCCACCTTAAATGTCACCACTTCCATTCCCAGCACTGAAGAGTAGAAGTGGGTCGTTTTCTTCAGATCCCGGACCGTCAGTACCAGATGGTCCAGGTGACTTATCTGAACAGGACAGGAACTTTTCAGGCGAGCTCGGACCGGGCCGCTCAGCACCACCGACTGGACGAGACAAAAATCTTAGGGACTTGGGAACAAACCTGAGCAGATATTGAGCTGCTGGAACCTTCTGGTACCAGACGAACACAAATGTTGATTCTACAGACTAAATATTTTTTTTAATTAAAAAAGAAAATACCTTCCAAAACATTTTTAAATGTTCAGTTAAAAGTAATATTTCATGTATTCCACTCCCAAAAAAAGTATTTTGTAGATTTTCTTTCGTCCTAGCTGACCATGTTTTGATCCAGTTCTTTTTGTTGTATCAGCAACTCTTAACCACAGTTAAAGACGCGCTGTTTCCAAAAAAAAAGGTTAAAATCCTTTTTAAAGAAATGCTCTTCCTTTTTAGCCCTTTTTGTCCCTATTTAAATATACACTTACTTTTTTTAATTAATTATAGAACGTATGTCCTTCAGCCAACTCAGCTTTCTGCCTTTATTTAGCAAAATTTAATTGTTCAACCAATGTTGTGAAACCAGACCGAATCGAATAATAAAGCTAATTTAAAAAAAACAAAAAAACAATCTCCACATTTACACAAAATCCTAACGCCCGTCCTCGTGCCTGTTTATTCGAGTGTTTACGGTACAAGGAACTTCGTTCCATAACACGTTTTTAATGATTTGTTCTTTTTCTCGTGATTTTAATCGCTGCGTTTGATTAAACAACGCGTCTAAACTTTCTGAATTATTCACAGACTCTTTCAGTTGTAGTTTAAACCTTTAGTTACTCTCACACTCCTTCATGAAAAGCTCAGGAGTAGCGCCGTTAATACCGTAATGTAACGTTACCGAGCTGTAGATCCGCTGGAACAGGCCGGAGAACCGAGACGCCATTACACAGGGGCTGATGATGAGGAGGATGAAGATCTGTACCGAGCTATAAAATATAAATAACCGTTGAGCCCTTCTGCGGTTCCCCTGCTCTCAGTTTTTTTGGGGGAAAGGGTGCGACGTCAGGTTCTGAGTGAGCCCAGTTTTACCGTAATAACACAGGTTGCCTCACCTGCGGCGGTACGGAAGGCCATACGGGTCAGGCACGATTTGTTTTAAATAGATGTGAATGCATAGGTATATATTTTTTTAAAGATTTTTAGTGCAAATTGCCTAAAAAACACAATGTGCTTGGTAATTTTTTTTTAAAGCATTGCCTTCAAGTCTCATTTTTTCTATAGCGGCGCTAAAAGCAGCTTTACAATCTTACATTATTTTAAAAACCACTCGCAAATGGAGCAAGCCTAGGGCGACAGTGGCAAGGAAAATCCCTGAATGTAAAAGGAAATAAATAGAAACGGAAGTAAATACTTAAAAGTATATTAAAGTCAGTAAAATTAATTAAATGCTCAAATTTAAATCAATCATAGGGGTAGGATCTCAAGCTTAATAATAACAAACTAAGGTCAATAAAGCTCTCCTCTACTGGAACCGGTTCTTCAGGTCTGTAGGAAATCGAGGTGGACTTTTGGGGGGGGGGGGCGGTGTAGGTACAGAGGTACTCCCGAGCGGCTGCTTCAAATCGCCAGAGGGGTTCAGTTTGGAGAGAACACACATTGGCTTTATAACAGCGACCTCTGCTGGACATTTGATGGAATCTAGTACAGGCTGGGCAGACTCCCGATCGGGAAAAAAAGTAGCTTAAAAATATAAGAACATGCACACCGAGCAATTAATGATAGCACTTTTCATGGACGCAACGCTTTTTAAAGCATAATATCAGAGAAAGTTATTCATATAAAACTTTTCATTTAGAATTTATCAGTCTTGAGGGTCGTCACTGGTACCCTCTTTTTTTTTGTTTGTTTGTTATTTTGGAAGCATTCACCTAATTTTTTGTGAGCAGTGCACGTACATGTTCATGCAAACGAATGATTTGAAACCCCCCCACACGACTTGCAAATTGTGGACAACGCCTCATGCACCCCCTGCAACGTTCAGTGCCCCGTGTCCCGAGTTCTGGCCCCATACAAGGTTTACGGAGTTTTTCCTTGCCCCTGTCACCCCTTGCTCGCTCAGTGTGGACTTGAGTTTAGATGTCGGAATAAATTTCGACTAAAAAAAATGGGATTCACAAATTATTATTAATGCTGCTTTCTGAGACTTCCATCCTGAAGCGTTGACGACTTTCTTGCTCAATCCAGTACGTTTTCATTTAAAAGCCTTCGAATGTTTTTCGGTTTGGACACAGTTGACTGTAAACAACCAGCTTTCTTCTGCTGCACTGGGTTCGATTTCCTTCTTGAAGGAACAACGATGGCACTTTAACCAAACGTTCTTTCGAGGTATTCCTCAAAAAGCCCGAATGTTCAGCTTGTTAAAGGCTCCTTAGCTGTGATTCTTTGCAGTCCCTAAAAAAAAAAACAAACGCTGGTGAGGACACATGACCTGACGACAGCTTTCTGATAGATTTGGCTCCACAGCGCCCTCCCGAGGGCACGTTCAGCATGGAGAAATGATCAGACTGGCGGCTGCACTTTTCTTTATTGTAATAGACTTATATACACAGGCGGCTTCAAACAAAAGCCCCAAAAAGTCCCGGTTGTGAGCTCAGGAGATGCAGGAGGTGGTTTGCGGAGAAGCAGATCATCTGGAAAACGCATTCGTGACTTCATGGACATCCCATGGTTTCCCCATTTTTAAATCGACCCTTCGAGGTCGGACGTGTCTGCAGATTAAGAGGGCCGAATCGAAATCAAGTATTAAAAACGGCGAGTACAACGCGGAGACGGAGCGCAGGGCGTCCCTAAAAGCATGCTGAGCCACATGGGCGCGGTTACAGGATTCAAACCGAATCGAAAGCGACAAACGGAAACGGCGATCCACAGTTCTGGGCGTTTTCTGGTCTGAGCCGAAGACGCCTGGTTAGGATTAGATCAGACGGTATTTGACGGCGGCTCTAAGATGTTAGGGGCACGGGTTCACGTCCCGCATCTCTGAAGGGATATCCGATCATCTCCAGACGTTGCAACAGCGACCCCTGGCTTCCAGTCCAGGGTACACTTACGGGGTTAGGCACCAAACCCTTCCAGACCCGCCCGTGCATTCCAGCGGAGTCAGGCATCGTATGCAGGGACAGAGGGGCCAGCGTTCAACTGTAGCCACGGTAACGGGTTGATCCTGCACCGATGCAGAACAGTGCCCCCTTGTGTACGAACGTAACGTAAGCGCTACAGCATTTACTCTGGGGTCTCGTTACCACGGAGATCTGTACCCAATCACCTTAAGACGTGGAACAGCAGCTTGAGATCAGGATCGGATCTCCAAAAGGTAAACACTGGGGTCCCTAAAGCCGATCGATTTTCTGAGCGATTGGGTACAAAGATTGATTTTAATCCGTTGAGCCGAAACAATGGCCCAGGAAAAAAAAGCAAACCCCTGTCCGTTCTTACTGTTCGGAAATGTGTGCGCTGCTGAAACGACGAAGCCGAGATCCAAAAGGAAAGGCATGACCGTTACGTTACACGACTGATTTCTAACAGGTATAAAACGTTACCGCGATAAATGATTCCTCTGCCGTTGGATCACGGGTTTATCGTTTCAGCGGTGGAGATTATTTATGATCGCTAAGAGCGGAGAGACGTCTCGAAGAAGTCAATACAGTAAAAAAAAATGTATCGCAATATTTATTTTCGTCATAGACTACATCGATATTTAGCTCCAAATACAAACTGTTTTAAAAGGGACAAAACATTTCTAATGGGCTGTAAACTATCAGTGTTATGACCAATATATCGTGATATAGCGATATTGCAATACAACTGTATCGTTATATAACGGTACCGTGATAGAATCGTATCATGACCAAATATCGTTATGTAACCAAATCGAGAGATGTATATATATATATATCGTGATATAATTAAATTGTGATATAATCGTATCGTGATATAACTGTATCATGACCTTATACCACCATAGAATCGTAGCGTGACCATATATCATGATATAATCGCGTCATTACCGCATACCGTGAAATAATCGTATCGTGACCATAAATCGTGATAATCGTATCGAGATAAAATCGTATCGTCCTTTCCAATACCCAGCCTCAGATAGCGGACGATTATTTTAGTATGAAATCACGTTAAACGTTTCAAACCTAAACCCGGGACAATACTGAAGTTCAATATCACACTTGAGATGTTTTTTTTTGGTTTTTTTTTTTGCCATGTTGGATGTTTATCCTCCTTTAGAACAGTTTTAACCTTTAGAACTTTAAACATATTACATTTCACCTCATCGTTTTCTCTTTTCGCTCCACAGCTCTTCCGCCAATTCTCAACACAAAACGACTCGGTGTAAAATACGTTAGTAGGAACCGATAAGTGGAACCGGTAGCGTTTTCGATACCCAAACCCTACCTAAAACACGTGGCGTGACTGGGGAGAGCTAATACTCGGGTTCGGGGTTTTCTTCTCGCTTAATCTAGAGCAGCTCGTTAAGCAGAAACTTTATTCATCCAGTACATTTAAAAACCTTCTAAACGTGAGAGTAGTGCTCCAGCAGTTTCATAACCGTACACAATTTTTTTTTTAGCTTTTTTTCTATTTTTTCCTTTGTCTTCCAGGAGATAAATCTTCATTCCAAGTGTGAATATTCACAGTCGAAAGTTTCTTCATGCTCGTCATCTTTACAGTCTCCCCTGGGGAAGTATTGCACCGTTGCTAAATGGAGGCCAAAGCTCCTCGTGTTAGGCGTCCGGCGGCCTACCGAAGCTCCCACACAAAGGAAATCCGAAACGGTTCAAAGCCAACCGAAAGCTAACCTACAGGATTGAATCATGTCACGTTTTATTATTTTTCGAAGGGTTATGCTCCAAAACGTAACACCTGGCAACCACAACGCACACGACTCGACGCCTCAGGCTTCCAAAAGAGCTAATCGTAATTATAAATATTCCCATCGGCGTCGGTAATTACGGTCTGACGATTAGCCACGAGGCTGAGTTTAAAAGGAAAAGGAAAAAGAAAGAAAAAAAAAAAAAAAAAAAAAGTCGGTCGGCTCTATTTTTAGTTAAACAACGTTCGGTGACGATCGGAACCGGATCTGGACGAGAGCGGAAGGAAATCGGGAGGGACGTCACGTCTACCACGTACCAAACACCAGAGCTACACAAAGAGCGCTAGGGCCGGGACCCTGCGGCGCTCAGACCACGCTCTCGCGGTTGGCGGACACCAGGACGGCCCGGCGGCAGATGGGGCAGGTGGAGTTCTCGGAGAGCCAGCGGTCGATGCAGTGCACGTGGTACTCGTGCGAGCAGGGCAGCTTGCGTAGCTTGTTTCCTTCGGCGTACTCGGTGATGCAGACGCTGCACGTCTTCAGGGCGTCGCTCTCGCCGAAGTTGCGCATGGCCAGGTTGTCGATCTGCTCTTTGGTCAGGCCCCGGGGCTGCTCGTCATCGTCGTCGTTCAGGAGGAAGAAATGCGCCAGCCTCAGGAAGGGCAGCGAGCCCGATTCCTCTAGGCTGATGGGCGCCCTCGGCCTCTGCCTGCTCTCCCGCTGGGGGGCGCCGCCGTCCTCCCGGTCGTCGGCCCACGCCTCGGCGCTCGATCCGCCGGGGCCTGTGGGAGCCTCGGGCGCCGGAGAGGCGTTCTCAGGGTTTGCCGGAGCCTCGCCCAGATCGGCGGACTGGCTGGAGGTGCGGCTGGAGTCCGTCGAGTCGGAGTCGGAATCCATAAAGTAGCTAAGCTCCCCGAACCCGTTCATGATCTGCCGGATCATGGACTGCAGGGCCATGGACGTGACCTCTCCCAGCCCGTCGTTGGAGATCCTCCGGATGGGAATTCGGATGGTGCTGACGTAAGTCCTGACTCCCGCACGCTCCGAGCGCGAGAAGGTCCGGCGCAGTCCCCCGCGCTCGCTCTCGTACATGAAGGTGTTGTTGGAGGTCTGAGAGCGAGAGCGGGTGCGATTGGCGATGCTGTCCCTCTCGCGGTACTCGCCCGGTCTCACCCGCCGTACCTGCAGGTCTAGCATTATCGTCGGGGGCCGCCGGGTCGGTTCTCCCGAAGGAGCCTCGGCGTCCCGGCGCGCCTGGGGCGGGTCCGTCGCTCCCGAGCTGTCCGGGTTTTCCACCAGCCTGGATGGGATGTGGAGCCGAGTCCTGGAACTGCCCTCCACCTGAGGGTCGGGGACAGGTTCGGGGCTGCGCATGGCCTGAGGGAGTCCGTCCAACTGGTCCAGGTTGACGGCCAACAGACTCCGAGCCGTACGAGCCCTGGTCCTGCGCTGTTCCGGACTCGGGCTGCGTGCCCTAATCGTTCCTCTGCGGCCTAGCGGGGGATGAACCGGGGACGCCAGAAGGTTGCTCAGTGGGCTTGACGGTCTGGTGACAGGAGGAGTTACGGATTCTGGCTCCACTATAACGGCCATCTCCTCAACCACCGGCTCCTCAACCACCGGCTCCTCCTGCTGCACCGGCTCCTCTACCACTGGTTCCTCCACCACCGGTTCCTCCTCCTCCCCCTCCTCCTCCTCCATCGGCTCCTCCATCGGCTCTGCTGCTGCAGGCTCCTCGGGCTCAGGAACGGGAACGGGAGCGGGAGCAGGAACAGGAGCAGGAACAGGAACATCCGGCTGGCTCTGGTCCCCATCCGGCCGCTCGGTCTCAGTCTGTGTCTGCTGCTCGGCGATGTTGCGATTGATGTTGATCTCCAAGCTGAACCGGAAGTCTCCGCTGTTCGGATTCGTCCTGCTCACTGCGCGCCACGACTGGTTGCCACGGTGACCGCTTCGGGTGCTGTTTCCGGTCTGACGTACGGAGTTGAGCCAGTCGAGGAGCGTGTCGCCGTTAGACGGCTCCTCCGAACCTTCGGCCTCTGGGGCTGGGAGAACAGGATGGAGTAACGAGTTACGTCCACGTTCAATCAGGGGCGCTGAATCAGACAGAACAAGCAACACCTACCTCTGGGCTCATCCCCGCTGCTGGCAGAACTGCCGACGGCGTTGGCATTGGCGGCGGTATTGGAGGTGGTACTGGAGGTGGTACTGTCGGTGGTGGTGTCGGTGGTGGTCCTCTCGCTGCTGCTGTTGCGTTGCTGCTCAGGACAGTCCTTGATTTGTTGAAGACGGTTCGCCAGCTCTTCCTCTGTGATCTCGCCTGTTGATCACATTCATTAAAAAAAAAGAATTTCGGATTATACGAGACCTGCAAAATGTCAAGGTGGACACACAGACCATTCGATAGAAAGGGGGGGGGGTGTACCATTCGACCGAGAGAGGGGTGGACAGACCACTCGACCAAAAAAAAAAAAAAAAAGGAGGGGGGGGGGGGGTAAAAGCCCATTGACCGAGGGGGCAGACAGACCATTCAACTTTT
>JAUZST010013559.1:0-35604 GCA_034779995.1 Parotocinclus haroldoi
AAGTCTCATGGCTGTACTCGCTCAAAAGGAGCTTCTACTAAATACTGAGCAAAGCGTCTCAATACTTATGACCATGTGATATTTCAGTTTTTCTTCTTTAATAAATGTGCAAAATTTCTACTTTTTTCTGTCAAGATGGGATGCTGAGTGCACATTAATGGGAAATAAAATTAACTTTTTTGATTTTCAAATGGCTGCAATGAAATAAAGACTGATAAATTTATAGGGGTTTGAACATTTTCCATACCCACTGTATTTTAGACTTGTAAACCTGCTCTTTACATACTGGAAAATCATCCAGCTTCCCTAAACTCTTTAAAGGGCTCATGCTGCTGTACATGCTGCTTTTTATGCTTTTATATAAACCTTAGTGGTCCCTTAACACTATATCTGAAATCTCTTTCCTGAGATTCAGCCTAGGTGCTGAATTATAACCACTGAGCTTGTCCCACAATGAGCTTTCCTTAAAGCGTGCTATTTCCTGAGTCTTGTAGCTGATTATAATAATGAGGAGGGATGCAGGAGAGGGTGGAGAAGTGGCCTTAACATGAGCTAATGTTTACAGTCGTATTGCATTGACCAGTGAACACAATTGTCCAAGCTTTCCAGCTTTGACCCAGAACCTGATACCAGTGGAGAAGCACCTGAAGGAAATATTAAATTATACAATTAAAATATTCAATAAATATTAAATAAAATATTCTAGATTTTAAATATTGTTTCAAAAGCTGTTGCTTTAGTTCTTGAGCTTTATTAGCATTTTTATCAGTCAGTCATCTAGAGCAGATAAAATCAGAGAGGGGAGGGGCTGCCAGTTTAAAAGACACAAGAGGACACAGTTGGGGGTTTATGGGCTTTGGATCACTGCAGTGATATACTAGAAGCTGTCGGCGGACCTGTAACTTATCGCTCATTCTTATCTGTATGTTATTCATGGGGTGGTGCCCCATAATGTGACGTAACAATAACGGAAAAATCAAAACGTTCTACAGCCACTCTTGGAGGGTTTAAAGGAGCAATAGAGACTCAAATGGAAATACAAAAGCAGGCAAAAGGTGAGTTTTGAATGCCATGTCCCCTTAAATGATATAATGCACTACATGGGGAGAAATATGTAAAACCCTTCCAATCTTTCTTTGAGGAACATTGGTTTTAAACACGTCATTCATCTTCTCATGAACTTGTTGACCACTAGAGAGCCCATTTTATTCCTAAAAGCTCTCGTACCTTATGGTTATAATCTCAAATTGTTGGCCCTAAATTGCCCAATCCCAACTATTTTAATGTGTTGTTGGAAATGCAGGAAAGGAAAGAGGGTTTATTACCAAATTAACGTGCAATGTTAAATAAAACAAACACAGAAAAATCCTATACTGTAGAGCTTTTGCAAAAAGCTGTAAATGTAAGCACAGTGTGAATACAAATGATACTCACACCAGCATGTGCCACGCAGTAGTGTGAGTGAATGAGTTTTACTAGCTAAAATGATAGTAAAATCTTACCCTGAAAGAAAGTTCAAGGTTTTCTCCTCCCCACACTTCCATGCCCATGTCATAAGTGCCCAGATGCTCAAAGTAGTTCTTGCTCACAGCAAACAGGCCCCCAGCCATGGTGGGAGATCTGTGAAAAGTTCACAAACCAAACACTTGCCCTACATCAGAGGTTTCCATCAGAAAGCCCTCGACAATTTAGACAACACTATCTATTACTTTTTAACAGATTTAGGCTTAAAAGCTTAAAAGTACAGAAACTTGGGGTTACAGTTACTAAACATATAAACATTATTATTTATATGCCATTTTTACTGAATAACATTAAGTATAACAAGGTTATGGCTGTTTTTAACATCTGCAATCTCCTAATGAAAAAAGATTTTAGTCGGACTCCTTCTGTTGAAACCTTTAAAGAAATGTGGTAAGTGAAACTCTTTTTGACAGGGTGACTGAAAACCAACCTAATGGGGTCAGTTCGGGACTTCCTATTCTTGTGGTCCATCTCTGGCACAGCATACCACTGAAATGTAAGCCGCCAGTCAAAACCGCCTATCATGGGTTCACCCGTCTGCATGTAGAACTCAAATGTGTTCCAGTCAATGGTGTCAATGACCGGACATATGACCGTGTTCTCCTTCTGTCCAATCCTAGAAGAGGACATGCAAGACCATTCCTGTTATGAGCTGAACAAAACAAACCCAAACAAACACTGGTAGTCCTAGGAATGGCTCTGTAAAAAAGCAATTTTCACAATTATTAATTCAACAAAAGTAGTTTGCGCGTGCACCTCTACAGATTTACCCAAAACTGCACCCAGGATTTAAAACATGTAAAATTGGGACAGCGTGGAAAATGCAAATAAAAAACAGTTACATCTGTTTACTTAAAACTTCATGTTTTGTCTGGTCGACTTCAATTAATTTATTAATAAGCAAACACATTCCAAAAAAGGTTGGGACAATAAGGTTTTTACCACTTTCTAATGTTGCAATTCCTTCTCACAACATTTAAAAAGCTGTTTTGCTATAAAGCAGTACTGGGTTGTCATTGATGCATTTTGAATTTCAAAATTACCCACACATTCTGAATTGGGGACTGCAGGCAGGCCAGTCCAGTGTCCATAAAGTCTTCTTCATCAGCCAAGACTTTGTAATGTGTGCAACATGTGGTTGAATTATTTTTTTTCCTTCGGGTATGGCATCCGTTTCTTCCCAAAAAAGACCTGGAATACTGATTTGTCTGGCCACGGTGCACTCCTCTGTGTGATGGTCCATCCTAGATCCCTCCAATCCCAGAGGAGTAATAGAAGGCATCTTAAGTAGCATCTGTAAATGTAACTCCATATTGTTGTAGTGCCTGACAAATGTTTGCAAAAGTAATCCCTTGCCCATGTGGATATCTGTTGTTGAATGGTGTTTCATGATGCATTGCTGTCTGCAAGATAGGAGATCACGAGTTCAACTTGCACCCTTGCATTTTATGTAGTGAAGTTTCTCCAGATTTGTTGCATTATTTAATTATATAATGCACTTCAGAGGGATAATTATGTTAATCGCTTACAAAATATATTTGCTGTCAAATTGGATATCCTCTGCACATCTTTGCTTCTCAAAGCCTCTCATGGTTCCTGTTTTGTATCAAATCATGATTACAATCACCTGTTGATATCATGTGTTCAATCACATGATTATTATTTTGTTACCTCATTACTAGTACTACATTTTCCCGTCCCACTTTTTTTCCTGTGTCCACTGAAAATGGAAAGGAAATCAAATGCAGGAATGGATGTTTATCCATTAAATCAAGCTGATCAGACAACACATGAAATATCTACTGTTCATACCTTCTGCAATAACATAAAAATCTAATGCACATTGCATATTTTATTGTTTGTTTGTTTTTTTTCTCTACAATGATTTTTTTTCTCTTTTTCTGAAGCCAACAGTACCAAGTAGCTGAATGCTCTAGTTTAATGGTAAATGCAATAACCATAATTTGATCTCAGTGTTACACACATTGATGCAACACAGGTTCTGAGGTTGGCTATTAACAGCCATTTAAGTAATTCCATGTAAATTCCATTTATGGGGCAAAATCTTAAAACTACCATATGAGCAGTGGTGGTTCAGTGGTTAAGTTACTTTACTATTGAAATGTAAATATGTTTTTACTGTCCAGCTTCCACTGCTCGGCAGCTTAAGCAAGGCCCTAAACTGTATTGTACCGTCTGTAAAACCATATAAAAAGACACATCAGATAAGAGCATCTGCTGAGCGATGTAAATGTAAATCTATTTATTTGATTCACAATACCTTTCTAAAAGAGGTTCAATCCAGCCAGTCACACACTCACAGTGGCAGTCCAGAAAGGTAAGCACTTCACCTGTGGCATAGGTAGCCCCTATGAGCCGGGCTCGAACAAGACCCTCTCTCTTATTGGTGCGGATGAGACGCACTCGCTCCAGTTTACTCATGTACTGCTCCAGCTCTGATTTCAGATAACCTGCAATGTCCATCAGAGCATGGTAAGCTTTCCCCATCATAAATCGGGGACTACCTGTAAATGATTCATTCTTATATGCAAAAGTGGACTTGATTGAGGTTTGTCTGTTACTATTTGCCATTTGCAAACAGAAATCCTGTCTTGTCTGAGTTTCAAAATTACTCTCGTCTTTCCAATTCTTTGGCAGCATGTTTAAGAAAGTATTGTCAATCCAGTTAAATGGTTAAGCTAACGCTAAATATCAATGAAAAACATGTTTCTGGCTTTAGGTCCTGTCACAGCACTTCTCAAGGCACTAAATTATTTAATAAATGACAGTGGCAAGCGTACCAAGAAGTTTGGATTCTGTTAGATGAGCAGAAGTGCTGCTTTTGATACAGTTGATCATGAAATTCTACGTGATTAGCCGCAAAACTGAGTAGACCTCTCTGGAAAAGTCTTAGACTGATGTTGATTCAGTTTAAGTAGTCATGACCATTACGTTGCAATGTTTGCTTGTACTTTGATACGATGTGCAATAATCTTCGAAGGGCCTTTACTTTATGATTGCACTTGCTGCTGTAATTAAAAGGTATAGCACTGATTATCACCAGTATATAATATTATCATTACTGGATGCCCGTGGAAAAAAAAAAACTATCCAATCAGTATGTGACATTATTCATTTGACTTTAGTTTACATGTATGACACATTGGCCCCTGTGATCCAAACAACTTTTGTATTAATTGGGTGTGTCAATAATTTTAAAGACCTCCCCTAAGCAGACAACCCCATTAGGGTTAAATTCCAGAATCTCCTCATGAGCGTCTATAACTGAAGAAGCCTTTCAGATGGGAGATGGAACCTCTTGAAAAACCTGAAAGAATATGTCCAGTTGCCTTCAACGCAACACTCAGGTCTGCTATGACTTGAAAGACTGATAACGTACACAGACATTTTGACATATTTTGGCTTGATATTAACAATGTCACTGTGAACACAATATTAGCCAGTACTAAAAGATAACACTTATTTTCTGCTTAAATCCAAATCTTGCTCCTGTCTGATACTCTTCTACGGTGTATGTACATTCTCACCTCTGTCACTGAAGTCATCAATGAGTATGACCTCTTTCAGCAGGATGGCAGGTGTGGTCTCCAGTACGCTGTGGATGGTTCTCAGCAGGGTCGACCAGGCTTCATTATAGAAAGCTATGATCACTGACGTGGTGGGAAGGCGACGGATGTCATAACGCTTGGTTCTACACCTGTCAAAGTACAGTCACCCACGATTGGCACATCAAGCATGTCTTGAAAAGCTTACCTTTGCAGCAAGCTGTACACCAAGGTCCAATTACTAATGTAACTTAAATAGCATGAAACTTTGTGCTTAGATACCACTAAAAATGAGAGTGGAACACTAACATTCACACTGTACCCAAGTCCTAAACATTAACAAACACACAGTAGAACCAAAATATAAATGCGCACATTTGAATATAAATGTAAATAAACATATCTCGCTGGTTGCACACAACCAAGAGTCCACTAAAAGACACCCATCTCCAAAACAGGCCATGCAAGATCACCATTTAAACACTTTAAACCTTTAAGTAGGTAAATCCAGTACATCACTACTAGTAGGAAGCAATCAAATTACCACACGTCTCATTTCTACGTATATGTAGGTCAAGCTAGCACAGCGTTTGTAGAGTTGTCAAAGTCACAATATCAAAAATGTCAGCGCACAACACGTTCTGTAATGTAGCTCCTAATTATGCTTGAGATTTTTTTTAATGTGATGTTTTTTGATTAAAAAGAAGTTACTGCAATCTATGCATTCTCGCTCTCTATAAATAAATATTAATTTTGCCCAGACTCTATTTTATGTCTGATTTGATTTCAGTTAGGTACAGCAGCTAAGGCAATTTGAACTCTTGATGCAATTTGAATTTAAACCTAACCCTACAAATATGGGGTTAATTATTTAATTGAAATGTATATATTAAAAGTGTTTGTTCAGATTGATCTTATTCATTTAGAAATTGAACAAAAAGTTTGAGCATAAAATTTTATGCTATGTATTTCCACATAAGTTCACATAATAAAATGGGACTGTTGTGGAATAGAGAATCTGAACCAAAAGGTGCAAGGTTCAAATCCCACCTCTGCCTAGCTGCCAGTGATCCTTAGGCTAGATGCTCAACCCACAATTTCTTAGATTATAAGACTGTATCTGTTAGTCATTTTGGATAAGGGTATCTGCTAAATCTGTAAAATCCATAATATATACAACTAGGGATCAAAAGTCTAAGGGCACAAAATTATATACTACTACTTATATTTTCCTTTTTTCTTAAATGTAATTAAATTACATTGTATTTAAAGCATAAATACATTTGTTTCAATACAATCAATAAAATAATACAATGGATATTAATTTCAGAATGTATTAATATGTTGCACTTTGTCCCCCTTTACCGTAATGACAGTGAACACACAAAATACCGTGACCTACACACATTTGCAAAATTTGATGTCCTCCCAGCATGATTTCACAATATTCCAAAGAGCATCCTGTGATGTTATTGAGTGCTTAGTCTTCAAGTGTCCCCATAAAAGTTTGAGGGAGTTTAGGTCAGGTGGCTGTGGAGGAAATTTTATACAGTTTGATAGTTATGCTTCACCCAAACTGTTAGTCCTTGACAATCAAACAATTATGCTGATTATACGATTTGTAGGGAAAAAACATTATTTAAATTATAAAAAATATACAATAAAAGTAGTTTCAGTGGTGGTCTTAGACTTTTGTCCTCAATTGTATTTTAGTGAAAGTGAATTCTATGAAATTACAGTGTAACCTCTGCTTAAAAAGAAAAGCGAGATATTTTTCAATTCATAAATATTTAGCACAGAAAAACCTCAGAGCTGTATGTACAATGAATAGACTTAGCACAGCAGTTAGATATATCTGAACCATTTTCACAGGAATCTGGGGAATAGACGCTGGTGCGTGAGAACACCAGTGCAACAGAGAAGCTACAGAATCCATGATTAAACAGAATGTGACAGCTTGAAATTCCCAGAGCGCCACTGGACTTGGTCCAAAACATTAAAAGTACAGATGCTGCACTCAATAAAGTCCAAACATCGTAAGAGGCCATGTTGTCTTTAAAGAATACTCATCAAACAAGTGTTATAAAAAACGGAGATTCCAATGACAGCCCATAAAAGGTAGTTATTGGAAAAACTAAGTGACTTGGGGACAAGCCCTGACTTGTAAAAAGCAATTTGAAAGCAAACAACATTTACAAACAATAATTCCATGCGATGCAGAAATGATTTGAAACGGGCAGAAGAAGCACAAAAGCAGTGAAGGAGACAAGCCGTTTTCATTCCATACTTTCAGAAAACAAGTAATCAGTTTCCTAATTCTAGCAATACGAAGGTCAGAAGCAAACAATCCCTGACTAAAGCATCATACGATGTTGAGAAAATGGGTAAGCTAGTATGAACATGAAAGCTGGGTTTTATTAGAGTGACACACTGTTAGATAAAACCCCACAGTGACTGAACTGGACTCACTGGGGGGGCATGGCAGAGACACATGCACATGTGGAAAGTTGCTGGTGCGATAACAATATATTTGGCAATATATTTCAACAACATACAACTGCGATAGAATATTGTGTCATTTTCTACTTTTCTCATACTTAGCTGGAGACCATCTTAAATATTACTGTAGTCTGTTGTACATTAATATTTTATACAAAATGACCTCCACATTAGTCTCTACCCTAACTGCAGAAATACTTTCCACCATATCTGTTGCTCTGCCTCGAAGTCACATAACTGACGTTTGCCATACTCTGTGTAAATGCATTACGTCATTACATAAACACATCTGAATATCACAATATGGATGTTTTAGAAAAATCATACCGGTATTATCGCAAACAATACGGTACACCCCTACTACACCTTCACTAATCACTTTATTAGGTACACACTCATTGTCCATCTCATTAGTTCCACTCCCCTAATAGATTTATTTTGTAGTTCCATGTTTACAGACTGTAGTCCATTTGATTTTATACATGCTTTGTTAGTCTGTTTTACTCTGTTTTCTAACCGACAGAATTCACACAGGATCACCACAGATCAGGTACTATTTGGGTGGTGGATCATTAGTAGCACTACAGTAACACTCATGGTGGTGTCAGTGTGTGTTTTGCTGGTACGAGTGAATTAGACCGATCTGCTGGAATTACTAAACACTGATGCACTCACTCCACCTAATAGATGGTAGCTCATCTGTTGCACAGGTGATCATTCTCTAATTGTTCCTCAGTGCTCTCAGAACACTGTCTTCAGTGGCTGAACATTTTTGGTTGGTGGTCCATTTTCAGTCCATCAGTGACATTGAGGTGTTTTACTGTAGTTGGTCCTTTTATACCAGCTCACACACATCAACATCAGTGTGACTGCAGTGCTCAAAATGATCCATATAAAGGTGGAATAAAGCCTGTAATTGTAGAACTACAAAGTCCATATTGATTTTCCATATTTAATTTCTCAAAAATTTACCATATTTGGCTGTAATGATGAACCTATAAATGGCTTAGTTTAGATTTTATTTACTCTGCTGGACGACGTCACTTGGAGTCTGCCCTGTATATGTCTCGCAATGGTGGTATTTAATCATGTTTATGTCTAGCAAAAAATTAATTAAAAAAAAAAGCCGAAAGTCGAATTTGGTTCTCAATGCATTTGTGGAGAAAAATATTTCTCGGCACTCATCAAATGCCTGGCACTTACTTAAACTTGGCTAGTTGAGTCTTCCGTCTCGTTTTATCCAACCATCAGATCACAGTGATTCAGATTCACAGTAGCTCTTGCTCAGTTCAGATCTTCAGTGTGTTTTTCTACAGTACAGTGTTCTTAGTGCAAGTTACCATGGGTCCTAAGTAAGTTATTGACTACAAACCACTCACAGGAAAACTGTGAGACCTGCTGCACAGTATAATACTCTCCTGGCAACACAGACACATACCTAAGGATACTTTAGATGTGAAAAAAAAGCAAACGCCTAGCGCAAGCCATTGGTTTTTGGAGAAGTTCCATGAGGACAATAAGACTGGGACAGCAGCACTAACCACTGTGCTATCATGGATGCATGTTTTCGAGATAATTTTCCATCTAGGCAAATCATTTCCTTAGAATGTATTCACTAAGGCTTCCATGTGGATCATTCTAACTGTGTAAATAACGAGCCATTTATATTGCTTGTTTCCCACCACAAAGATATTTGTTTTATATGAGGATGGTAACAGTTCATAAGTTCATATAGACTGGAGTAACGATCATATACCCGTATTTAGGAAAACTACAAATACTCATATATAAAAAAATCAATAAAAGATTTATGAATTTGAAGAAACGCAGGCTAACCAACCCTTCAAAATTAAATGCCGTTTTCTGTTCATATACATACGTTTAATGCAAGTACTTACTGTACTTTACTTGATTATTTCCGTATTTTTTTTTTACTATTACTTATTACCTTTCAAAAGAATAATCTGTACTTTTAACTCACTACACTTTCAAAGCAGGCCAGAATGGATGGAACTACTTATTTATTATTTGTTTACTTAGTATCCATTTTATCTATCTATTTATTTTATTATTCTATTTTTTTCATTTGGGCAATTCAAGTCAGCCATTTGTCATCAGCCATGACTGCTGCCTGTCTTGTTACGTGAAATTAATTCATTGTAAAATAAGGCACCCTTACTAATCATTTCATATTTAACTGTGTTAGTCTAATTTAATTTAACAAACACTTGTAAGTACTATACATACTTTATAATTTTTCTAACTAACCTAGCTGAGTTTGATAATGCAAAAGTATGATGTTTTTCACTCACAAAGCTGCACTAACTTGAGGGAAAAGTTCCTGTATGGGGCTTATTTAATTCTACAGCCTAAAGAAACAACAGCTCCCTTGACGGATTTCATTATGTTATCTTAATTGCTTTCAAAAAGTTTGCCTGTACAGTGATCATTCATAATTACTACACAGACTATTCTAAACAAAACAAGTTTGACATTTACCAGGTATTGGAATAACAGGATGGTGAAGAGTGCCCACAGCAATGCATCAGACACATCTTTTGTTTAATAAGGTCAACAGAGGTGCAGAACACTAGTTTTTAAAAAGCCAGCAGTAAACTTACTCATGCATCCTGTTATCCTGAATGTGCCGATGGAGAGATATCTTGTCACTGACAAAAATGTTAATGGCATAACGCTCAATGCTCTGTTCCTCTTGCTTTTTTTCATCAGAGCTAAGACTCAGGTGGGTGGCTTTGCCCCACTCTCCGGGTGCATTTGGGTCAGGAAGGGGCTTCACGTAAATGGGCCTCAGCAGGCTCTCGAAGTCGTCAGCTCGCCGGACCAGGTTGCTGTGATCAACATCTTCTCTAACTTGAGGAGCAGAGGAAGACCGGAACAAATATACATAGAAGAGCCACAGAATGCAGAGAAAGAAACAGGCCTTTGACAGAAGAACCAAATTCTTTGACCAGCGCACCCTCATCCTCCTGGCCATAGACAGCATTCACAGTCACCAACCAGTTCCAGTGCTGCTTATTACTAAGACACAATGACAAAAAAGAATTATGGCTCTGAAAACACAATCATACAGACCTTTATAGACAACATCATACAGATACTGTACATTATATGGTCAAAGTACTGGGACAAATGCTTAATCATTGAATTCATGCGTTTCTTTTAATAACACTAAAATCAAGCACACAGTGTTGCAAATCAGCTATGTAGTCTGAATTTTAAAACATAGTGAATGAATGTGTTGTTCTAAAGAGCTCACTAAATTCAAGTATCATACTGTAACAGGATGCCACTAAGGAGCAATCAGTAATTACAGCATTCCAAACCTCCTCTGGCATTAACCTGCCATGGCCGAGTTTTAGGTCACCAAGCACAATGGCAAGTGTTGGATGGAGTGGTGCAAAGTATGCCACCACTGGCTCTAAAGCAGTGGAAATGTGGTTCTGTGAAGTGATGAATCAGGCTTCTCTATCAGGATTGGTAGAGACTGGTACCTGCATGACTGCATTGTAAAGGTTGTGGAGAAGGAAAAAATGCTGTTGGGTTGGTTTTCAGGGTTGGCCTAGGACACATAGTTCCAGTGAAGGGAAAACTTAATGCTTCAGCAAATAGACATTTCCAACTTTATGGAAAGAGTTTGAGGAAGGTCCTTTTCAATAAAGCATAAAGACATGGTTGGGTGAGTTTTTGTGTGGAAGTTCTAGCTAGCCTGCACAGAGCCTTGAACTCAACTTTGGGATGCATTAGAACAGAGCAAGGCAGTGGTTAAGCGTTTGTTTGTTCGGTAGCTCACATTTGCACTAACACCGTTGTAATTTGGTTGCTGTGTTTAGAGACTTGCTGAGCAAGTCACTCATTATTTTGATTTTCACTGCCTGTAACAAGCTATACATGCTGTTCAAAAGTTTATGTGGTATGTCTGTCCTATTTTAAACTGTACCCTTTTGTTTGTTCATTCATTGCATGTATATGCTTTCTCAGCTATATAAACTGCTTCTCTTGCTGAGTATCTTTTGCATCTGGCTGATCTTCCATGTTGTTAATAATACAGTCTCTTAATAATAATTTTCAGTCAAACAGAAGTATCCCCAAAAATGTTATGGCTCTCCCCATAACAAGGGACAGTCAGGTTCAGATAACACATCGACAGTCTGATGCAAACTGGACAAATATTCATAATTAGTGCAAGTCTACATATTTTTAGTTGGATTAACTGTGGAGCACTGCAAATAAGCTAATGGCTTTGTCCAAACAGGATCCATCTACAGCATATCAAACCAACACTGTAATCAGACAATGGGTGTCCATTTAGTTTTCATCAAACATTTATTCTGGATAAATAAAAGCACTGACAGATGATGCAATATGATCTCTCAATCCCTGCAGCTCTGCTGTCAAACTACAGGTAATTAGTGGCACATATACAAAACTCCTGATAGGGGCATTTTCTACAGTAGTGCAAATCAAGAGATTAGATAATGTAATCAGCAATTTGCTACGTCTATCGTCATTCAGTTTAATCCACAGCCCCACAAACCTTCACCTTTTCATTTATGCTTAATTAGGTCAGGGTCATAGGGACAACTAAAGCCTGTCCCAGAGTTCATTGAGTGAAGGCTTAAGTGCACCCTACACGGCAGTCCACATCAGGGTTCTGTGGAAACCCTTCTTCCAGATATGGATAATCTTGACAACCGACCCAGACAGAAGGCACTGCTGGGACTCAAACCTACATCACCATGGTGATGGGCTAGTGAACCCTAAAATTAGCTGATTATGGGAAGAAATAAACTCTCATAAGAAAACAGAGCAGCTTCAGAAATTATTTTACAGATATTCATGTAATAACATAACTACATTAAACTTTCAAAGTGCTGTAAATGTACCAGATATCATCCAATTTTAACAACAAAACAGAAATAATTATATTGTACATTTTACCCCTCCCTACTACAGATTGTACATTAGGAATTAGATTTGGCAGAATCAAGACAAATATGTATCAGAGTAAATATTTGCTAACTTTTTTCTATGTAATGAGTCCACATTTCATGCTCACATGTCAGGGTTGTGGAATAGACAAGAGACAATCTACTTTAGTGTTATTCAGTGTTTAAGTATGAATTATCATTTAGTGTTATAAGAAACAGCGTTAAGATATGTAGATCTTTCCAAATGAAATATCCTATAATGAAATATCCCCTAATTTTTGTGAGCAGTGTAGTACAGGTAAACCAGCGTAAGCAGATACCAGGAAAGGAGAGTGAGTCATAAAAGTGAAAGTTTCTTTTTTAATTAAAGGTTTGCCTAACCAAATCCTAACAGCTGAGAATCCAACCCTCGATTTTGCTGTCCTGTAAATCATGTAAATCCCTGATCCAATTCTTAAGTGAGTTTGTTACCAAACTAGGAATACCACATTGTAGTAAAATGTAGTTTTAAACAATTTGTAAATGATTTCAATCAATTATTATCTTTTAGAAGGTTATAAGATGTGTGAAAGTTGATCCTAACCAAAACAATCAACACTGAGTTTAAATATACATTAAATATACATTTGTTTTGCTGTAAACAATGATTCGGCCACTTTTTTTTGGCTTCAGTTATATAACCAGTTACATGAACTTTCATAATTTGGCATAGTCATAGCCTGTTATCACTGCTTTACTTTAGACAGTCTCCCAAATTGTCTTCTGAGTCACTGACCTCGCATGTAAAGGACATTGTTAACAAAGTAACAGAACTTTAAACCATATGAATTGATATTACAAAATTCCAAGGTCTCATTAAGAGGGGAAAAAAGCGTTTAAGAGTTTCGTGTCCAATTCTTAACGTTTGCTCGTATCCTAACCAAACCACTGCACACTTCATGAACATACATGTTCATACTACAGTTTGTAGAGAAAAGTTTGGCTCCAAACATTAACCGTCACTTCGTTCCGTTCGGTTACATAGCATTGAAACAGCAGTTCTTCGTTGTTCAGTAAAGTTCGTTCGTGTAAACGAATTAAGAAAGAAAGAATAACAAATGTATTACGAGGAAAGCCAAGGATTTAGAGTTAGACTCGACGAACCTAAAGTTTCCACGAAGTCACACTGTGCTTCGGGTTTTTTTTCTCTGTTCTACCTGTGTTTTCGATTTGTGAAAGAACACTTGCTAGATATCATAAATGTGAATTTCTATCAAAAGAGACAAGTAGCTTAGCCTTAAGGAAGGGCGTTTTGTTGCGAATGAAAGCACATAATGCAGTACTAGATAGTGTACGTCAGCACCGGTGTTGTTGCTGTTTTGACATGCATATTAGTACTGTAGTATTCTCTTGTTTTTGTTTTTTATAAACACAGTTTATACCAGAAGTATCTCCAGCATCAAAAAGACCTACCTATTTTGTGCATTCCATTCTCTTCCAGGAGCAACAGTTAAATCCGCTTTACGGAGTGCAGAACAGTGCCATAATGAGTTCTTTCTGAGCACGATTTGCTTCTTTATACTCTTGTCAGCACATCTTCACGCATGCAAGTAATCAACATAAATTACTCCACTGAATACCAGCACTAGACTTCGCGTTCTACTAAAGCGACGCGTGACGCTGTCACATTTCTGCCACGTCTCACATGCTTGATCTTAAAGTCATCTACAGGATCCAGGAACAAGTTCATCAACTTCTCTACACCATGAGTCCCAACTGTAGTGGCGCACGCTAACACTTTGCATGCAGTTAGCTTACAGTTCGGCACGCCGTGACGCCACGCTCTTAGTCACGTGACCCGAGTTATAAGCTCGTGAACAGGGCGGCTTTTATGAATACATCCTGCAGCGTCGAGTGGGCGGTGAAAAAAGGAAATACACATATAACATATAAATACATGTACATATAATTGTACAACATTGTTTGTTTAATTCGCTTCTAGAAAATAAGGATGCGATCCAGAAAAAAATCTCAAAAGCGAGCTATATACATGTATACAAGTATAATGAATGGGTAAACGGTATACACTCACCGGTCACTTTATTAGGTACACTTGTTCAATTGCTGATCTAATAAGCCCATCACTTGGAACGAACTCAAAGCATTTACGTGTTTAGACATGGCTAAAACGACATTTTTTAAAAATTTATTTACGTGACTTTGTGTGGCTTTAAGTGACTAAGTGGTTGCTGGTTGTAGATAAGCTGGTCTGTGTATCTTGGAAGGTCTACTAGGATTTTCACCTACAGCCAGCTCTATGGTTTACAGAAAATTGTTCTGAAAAAAAGCATGCCATCTGTTCTTTGGGCGAAAATGTCTTGTTGATGTCAGAGGTCAGAGGAGAATGGCCAGTTTAAGCTTTAAGATGATTAGATAAGGCAGCAGTAGCTCAAATAATCACTCAATACAGCCAAAGTATGCAGAAGATTATAAATCTATAAATGCACATCAAATCAAACCTTAAGTGCCAGAACAACAGACATGGTGCAACACTTATTAGCTAAGAGCAGGCAGCTAAACATAATTTGCACAGGCTCACCCAAACTGGACAAGAGTAGATTTGAAAGCATTGCCTGGTTTAACGAGTCTTAATTTCTTAAGTTAATCTGAAAATCTCCCCAAAACTTCCCCCTGACTAGTGCTATCTGATATTAAAACAAAGATCTACTAGACGCTGAAAGAGCTTCCTTCCAAAACGTGTATCAATTCTAAATCACACACCCAACCTTCAAGATCACAGTTCTGCATTTATACTAATTGTATCTTCATTTTGATTTTAAATGTAATCTTGCACATTCCATTTACCCTATGCACATGCACTATGCATTTCCGTGTGGTTGCATGTGTGGTTTCTGTGTGTGTGTCTATTTTGGGTGCATTCATATATACATATAGTTGAAAGTTCTGTTGGTTCTACATACTATTTCCTTGTACTTGCAAATTTCCTCATAAAGGAGTAAAGTGATTTTGCTGCATTAACAAAACAATTAATAGCAAAAAATATACCATAATCAAATGTAATCAAAAATATAACATTTATATCATACTGGGCATAATCATTACAGTTTAAATCAGAATGTGAAGTTTGACCTTATCCACCCTAGATAAAGATATTCATTTTCAAATCATACTACTCAATCCCATTAAGGTACTTAAGTTACAATCCAACAACAATTGCTTGGATTGTTGTAGTTGTAGTTGCTAAGATTGTTTATGTTGTAAGTCAGATAAGGGTGTTTGCAAAAAATACAGACTTTGTAGGTGTGAAAACTTACTAAATCAACAGTGTATCAAATACTTATTTTCCCCACTGTAGGTCTCTTGTTTACCTAAGCTGGAAATGGTATTTATTGACAACCATGTTGTTTGTCATGTTGTCATCTGTTTAAAATTTGCATAATGCTTTGCCATTTGCATAAAACCCCAAATCAGAAAAAATGGGTTAGTATGGAAAGTTCATATAGAAAAATACACAGTGTTTATTACATTTACTTTAAGTTATATTTCATTACAGACAGTATGGACCTGAGATACTTCATGTTTTGTCCGGTCAACTTAATTTAATCTGTTAATAAATATCCATCCTGAATTTCAGGCCTGCAACACATTCCAAATAAGTTGGGACAGAAAAACATTTACACCTTTGTAATGTTGTCATTCCTTTTGACTACGCTTAAAATATGTTTTGGTACAGAGGATACCAAGTGTTTCTGGTCATATTTTTTCTCATTCTTCTTTCAAACACCTCTTAAGATACAGGGTTATTGTTATGGCACTTTTCAAGTTTAAAAATTCTCCACACATTCTCAAGTCGGGAGAGGTCAGGACTGTAGGCAGGCCAGTCTAGCACAAATGCATCATGCATTTTTAACAAGACAACGCAAAACCTTCATACTGCACAAATTACAACGTCATGACTGCAAAAGAAGATTTCATGGGTACTAATCTGGCCTGCATACAGTCCTGACTCATCCAAGAATACTTGTGGATGTTGACTCCATACTGTTGAACATTGTTAGAAATCCCCAGTCAGAGTACTGCATTTCCCATAATGCCATGGGCAGGAAGTAGGCAGAGCCAACCCCAAAAAGCACTACTTCCTGAAGTTTTTTTAGAATCTTGTTACTCTGTGTATGCTTCCCAGAAGCCAACCAGAGTTAAGTTTAAAAAAAAAAATCCATCCTCGACACCATCTACATCATCCACTCCACTATAAAACATCTACTCATCTTCAAGCCTCCTAATTACATCAACTAAATGTTATATCTTTCAACCAGTCAACCAATTCTTACCTCCAACATCTACTGATACATTCCTTCTACGCTATGCTTCGTACTTATTCATATCTACAATCACGATGTGCCTCTATCTACAAGTGGACTTTATTCCTATTCATCATCAGTTACCTTCTTCCTCAATAAACAATTGTCTGTCTTTTACATATTGTACTATGTTTTAATCGGTCACATCATATCGCTTCCCACTATCGCACCAGTCCTGTCCTACAGTCTTCACGCCATACTTCTTAGGTCTTAAACACACCTTACAATGTGTTTACAGGAAGTATGGGACAAAATAATGTCTTATGTAAAATGTCTTATTTGAAGGATTATTGGAAGGATGGCAACAATGCAAAGTGGTAAACGATACACGATGACAAACTATAAACTATGTTGGGTTAATGCTGCCTGCAATTAAATAAAAGTCAGAGAAAATGTAAGAAACAAAAGGTTTTATTTTTATTTGCACATGCAAACATGTAGAGGTCATATCAATACTGTATACATGTATAAATGGTTTTATACATGGTATATGAACATGGTTTATATACAGGTATGCATGTCTTGTTAGTTGCTTTGGATAAAGGCATCTGCTAAATACTGTAAATGTAAATGTTTCAACATGTGTTTGCCTTGGGAGGAACCAGCCTGCCCTTAACGGAAAGTCCTAGTCACATATTTATTGGAGATTCACAGAACTTGAAGTCAGGCACCTCTGACACTTGCGGTTTCTCCTGCACTGATGGACTTTGCCCTTGTTTCTTTTACACATCTATTGACTTCACTTCTTCTTTTATATTGGAGTGTTCCACGGTAACAACAAAAGTGACCTTTAAAAGGAGGTGCTCAGGTCATTACTGCCTTTCTTCAATGCACAAACCTAAGAAGCAGCTGGGTATTTAGTATTAGGTTTTCCTTTAATAAATAAAAGCACACCATTTGAAACAATTTGGGAGGATGTCCCTTATTCCTGTATCTGTCAAAGTGTTTCAGTTATCTCATGAGTACAGAGATTCATTTTGCATATTTGAGAGAGTTTTGATCAAATTTGTTTTGAGCTTTGTCGAAATGCAAGAACTTATAATTTTATGAGAGTGTATTAATCACATACCACAGGGCATTCTAATGACGTGTTTGCTGTCACCTAGGGGCAATTGGTTGTAACTAATGAAAATTACAGTTCTGTAACAAAACATTATTTTGCAGCACATGCAGTAAAAATAAACTATTGTAAATGTATGTACACACTCAAAATTATTAATGAGCTTTGTATTCAGGCGTTAGGGTCGAGATTATGACGCAAAAAGGCATCTTTATACAGAAAACGTGCACGTATAATGGGTTGTACTGAACATCCCAGTGACTCTCAATGTGGCAATATAATAAGTTGCATTTAAGCCTGTGTCTGTTAAATTTTTGCAGACTAGTATCGTCCTCTTTAGCTTTTTAGCTTTGGTTTTTAATAATTTAATTTAAGAAATTAACTTCAGATGCTACATTTGTGGTTACATTTGTGGTTTGCAATTTTTTTCTAGTACACCCTCCAAATACTGTACTTTGTTGTCAAGGAGATTGAGTGCAGATTTGGAAACTAATTCATGATTTTGATGATTTCCTCTATCATTTGCAACTCTTGGAATAAAGTTCTTAACCATTCTCCTTACTGTGTGTGGAAATATAATGCATGTAAAGTCTATTCCAGGCAGCATGATCAGTTTGGATTTGATAAAACCTCTTTATTAACAGCATGCAGCTGTTTTATAGACAACACTTACCTTTTATGAAGAGTTTCACAGTTGTGTGTAGTTTCTAGGGGTGCACCATCATGACATAATATTCACCATGCTCCAAAACACAGTGTACAAGTGTAATAAGCACACATTATTCATTCATTCATTCAATCATTCTTATTCGCTTAGTTCTTGGTCAGAGTCACTGGAAAGCCAGTTCTGATGACACAGTGTGCAAAGCAGAAACAATTCTAGATATGGCACATACATTTGCACACTCATACACACACTTTCATGGTAAGTAAACAATTTTAGAAATGAAATGTGTGTTAGTTTAATTGGACATGCCAATCACAAGTATTTGAACCGAAGGACGAAATTGCAGAAAACTCACATGAACATGAAATGCAGACCACACACATGGAAATAATCCAGGTCACTCCACCTGGGATCAAATCTTGTCTTTGTAGTGTATTCAGTTGAATATGGATTTGCAAATCACTGTATTCTGTTTTTTATTTATGTTTCACAAGTCCCAACTTCATTGGATTTGGGGTTGTAAACGGAAGAATATTATTGTATAACATCATAATCATAAGTACACAATTAAAACATGCACTAAAGATGAAATTTCCCCTTGTTGTTTCATGACTATGAAGAAATCATACATATTTATTAGGGACTGATTTACGGATTTCATTTTCTTCTTCTAGAGGTCAAATCTTGATCGAAATTGATCTTGGCCCGTTGAGTCTCCTTCTATAGCCAGAATAATAATAAGAGAGATGACCTTGCAGAGTCTTCGGTGAGCAGGCTCATCCATTCATCCATATCATAAGACAAAGGTGACCGTACCTGACTGTGTAATCTTGCAAAATCCCCTATGATGTCAAAGAACAAAATTTATACATTCATTTACAATAACAATAACCAGCTAACTAGATATTTATAACAATATCCAGCTTAATATATGTATATAAAATAACAAATTAACCATATCAGTATTTCAAATAAAGTTGAATGCACATCCATTTTTTATATTCACATAAAAAAATAACTGGGCAGTGCGTTTCTTATCACCTTGCACTTCAGAATAGCTTCTGTTGTTCTCCTGTTTTGAGATTTGTGGCTTCTACAATGCCATCTACATCTACAAACGCATCTACATTGCAGTTTTGGAGTCTGGACAATTTCTAAAACCTGTAAGTGAACCTGAGGTTTTCTTGGTAAAGTTGGTGAGTGTACAGTTCATAAATAACAAAGACACCTTTTATTCTGCATTAGCCATGTACTTGGTGCTGTAGCAATACTGTGAAGCATTATGAATCTCATTTTCTGGTGAGACAAAAGAAGGAAGGGTAGGAAGGAGCAAGATGGGGGTGAGTGTTTGTGGTTAATATGACAGATACGCTTGAGGAAATTGAATGCTGGCCAAGTCTGCTGCAGTAAAGGTCTGTTTTGGGCTCTGAGTGGTGCAGTATAATTGGAATGCACAGTAGTGTCAGCTAATTTTAACTTTCTAAGAGAATGCTTTTGCACCTTAATGGCCATAACTTTCTGTTCATTAAGCTGTTAAATGCATAACATTGTACAGTGTATTATACTCATATTTTTGGTGTTTTCCTTCAAATAAAACCTCACCACATACAATTTAAATAAACTGTAATAGTGCAAATTCTCAAAATTAAAGGAAATAAATTATACAGACTGTCAAAAGTCAAAAGTCACAGAACACCCTGCCTGCTGTGTCGTGGAATTTTTGCAATGGCAGTTTCTGACTTCTGTAGTGGTATTTAGGCAAACAGTACGTGGCTTGTTGTCCACAGTCCCAGACTGTCAGAATTTGGCTACGAGGGATCCAACAGTGCTTTCTGGGTGTCAGTTGTTGACATCTGTTGCTATGATATGGCAGCTGCATTCGCCGGACATTAGAATTGTCAGTCTTCAGGTACCTTTGACAAACAGAAAACGTTTTGAACCACAACAGATCCAATCAATTTTTGAAACAGATCACGACCACTTTCCAATTGGAAAAACTTGCCCTTCATACAAGATGGTGGCCTTGCTGAGGACATGGGCCCCCTCACCCATTACTTGCTGGGATATTCAGAAATGTAATTTATATTAGTTTATAAATATCATTTATGTCAGTTTATATTATATATGCGTCATTTCATTTTACCTAATTATTACTATTATTTTTATAAGTTGCTATTTTGTATGAGAATGACGGAGAAATTGATAGTTACAATTATGTTTTATGTTATATTGTTATAATATTTTATTATATTATACACTCACTGGCCACTTTATTAGGTTGCTTGTAGCAGGTTTGTACTCCCCTTAATTAATAAATGCAGAGATTCAACAGGTTGTTGGAAGATTCTGTTCCATACTGACATCATGTAATCAATTGCTGCATATGTGTTGGCTGTACATCCACGGAGAACAGCATTTTGGTGAACCAATGTAAATTGTAGGTTCAGTTGCCTGTTTTTAGCTGACAAAACCGTTTCTATTTTTCAAACCATACTCTGTATGTGAAAATTCCAGTAGATCAGCAGTTCCTAAAAAGCTTATCCCAGCCCGTCTAGCACCAACAACCATGTCATGTTCAAAGTCACTTAAATCATATTTCTTCCCCATGTTGATGCTTGGTTTAAACTCAGTAGTTTTACTTCACCATATCTATATGTCTAAATGCATTGAGTTGCTGCCATAACATTAGCTGTTTATACTGTATATTTGCAGTAATTAGCAGTTCGACAGGTCTACTTAATAAAGTAATACAATGTTGCAAAGAGCAATGAAATAATTAAATATAATAAATAAGTTAAGGGCCTTGTAAAAGGACCCATCTGTGGCACCTAAACTTGCACACCAATAGATAAGGTATATTTATATGGACCATACAGTGCTTCTTAACACAGTTAACAAATTACAGTTCTGTGCAAAAGCTTTGGGCCACCAGTAGATTAGGTGTGTTTAGAGTGAGCTCCCCTTTACACTTGAGCAATAGCAGAAACTGCTTGACACAGAGTGAAAAGGCTAAGATACTACATAGCTCACAAAACTGGAATAAAGATCAGCGGAAAAGAGAAATATGGATTTCATGATTGCATGATTTCAAGGTTCAAATTCTTTTGAACGGGATTTTATATATGGTGATTAACAAATACAACCCCAATTCCAGTGAAGTTGGGACGTTGTGGTAAACATAAATAAAAACAGAACAGTAAAAATCCTTTTTGACCCATATTCAAATGAATACATAACAAAGACAAAATATTGAATGTTCAAACTGATAGATTTAATTGTTTTTTCAAATATTCACTCATTTTTAATTTGATGCCTGCAACACATTCTAAAAAAGTTGGGACGAGGGCATGTTTACCACTGTGTTACATCATCTTTTCTTTTAACAACACTCAGTGGGAACTGAGGACACTCAGTTGTTGAAGCTTTATATTTGGAATTCTTTCCCAATTTTGCTTGATGTACAATTTCAGAGATCAACAGTTTGAGTCAAATTAGTAAAGAAATCACGTTGCACAGCAATGATCAGGCTTTAAATATCTTCGGGTGTGCAGTGGGATTCATAGCTTGAGAAGAGATGGTAGAGTGCAGTGAATGTCTTGTTTGAGGTGTGAAAAACTGATTGCAAAGCAGATGTCAATGACTGGCAAAAAGGAGTGATTGCATTTGGGTGTGTTAAAGGCCATAGTGTGAAGGAAGTAGTAGCAAATATCCCAGCCTACAGGAAATTGTTGTCAGAATTTGCATAGAGATTACATGCTATTAGCAGTCACGGGTGATAATTTTTTGTCTAGTAAGTTCCCTTGATTGTAAGACCCTGTGACAAAAGACAGTAGGTGGTAGTAAAATTAAAAAACCCATTAACTTCCGTTGCATCCTTTAAAAAATTGCCATATGACAAATCACGTAGAATTAAGCCATTCAAAATAAAAATGGAAAGAGAGGCAGTAAAACGTATTACTGTGAATCACCAAATTACTTAAATACCAGTTAATTTACAGTAAGAAGTACTATTTAAGTGATAATTTACCATAAAATATTTTTCATTATAAAATATCAGCATTTCACTGTAATATAATGTAAAGACATAAACAGTACTAATTAATTTGTAAGTCATTTTAAGTTTAGTTCAGTGGAACAAAGATTGTGTATTGATTGAGATATTAACAGAAAAAAGTACAGTGTAACAAAGGTGTACTAGGAAACTGCTTAGACCTTAGACTTCCTACAGCATTTTGTGTGTGTGTGGGTGATAGAGAGAGAGAGAGAGAGAGAGAGAGAGAGAGAGATTGAGCCTCCTGAGACTCTGACTTTTCTCTTGATAACACTGTAAGAATTGTTCTCCCACAATACGCTTATCAGTGGCCACTGCCATATCCTTTCGCACTGGTTCTTGCTGAGTGAACATAAACGTGCATTTTAAAGCTCACAAATGCATGTGATTTTCTACTAGAGCACATACAGAATACAAGCAATATGTGCAGTAAAAGTAGGAATAGCTTCTTTCAAATGTTTATGTCTTTATGATTGCACTGTAGCAGCATTGAGGTGCACTGGGTAGAGCTGTCATCTCACAGTTACAGAGGTTCCATATGGCCCACGTCTGTCTGTAAGGATTCTGCATATTCTCCCCATTCTTCATGGGTTTCATCTTGGTATTCTGGTTTCCTCCCATGTTCCAAAGACATGCATTTGCACCATGTCTAGGGTAGGTGTGTTTCTGGTTGGTGTAGCCCGATTAAGTAGGTGTGAAAATAAATGACTAATGAATAAATGAATTAATGAATGCACTAATAACCAATTCGCTGCAATTCACTTAATCATCTTGATGGACTTGTGTAAATGTTTTTAAATGCTCTGTAGAACATGACAGTGAAAAATATACCTGCTTTTTATGTGTCAACTGAAAGAAAAGGTCATTAATAAACCAAGATGGGCCCCAGTGTGCCTATGTAAACACATACCAAATCTGGTCATCATGACAAGAAGACTATAAATTCTGTACACCAGATTCTGCTTCAAGGTAGTTTTTCAGATTTTATGTATAGCACTAATGATATTTCCCCAGCTTGTATGATGACATTATGGGTTAATACAGATTAACACATAAAAAAAACAATTTACTTTTTGTACCTGTTTTTATTTCTTGGAGCACACAGAGTGGAGCAGCTGGTCAACATGTACCTTATCACACTCTGGCTGCCAATCCAGGCTCAACCTCCAACAGACTGGCAGGAACTACATCTGTCTGCGTCCTCCCTGCTATGTATCAGTGCTGTTACTGGACCTCTGCCACACCTTCAACAACAATTTTCAAAGTCACTCTGACCCCCAACATTTCTTCAGTCATGGTTTTATTATATTTTATTAGCTGCACCAGACAGGTACTTGGTCACCTCTTCTGTGCTGTGTTGCTACTAAAACCAAGGATCTATGAAGCTGTGAGTTAACATTGTAGCAACAAATGTGCTCTGCATCAGCATATTGTGTATTGCCATGCCCAACAATTGTCATTTAGTTTTCATTATAAACGAGTTTCCAATATACAATTAAAATTAAAGAAAATTAAATTAAATAAATATATACATTAATTTCTGTAAGACAATTAATTTTCTGAACCACATATACACTACTTAGGTTAAAAATACAGTTCTCTCTCTCCATGCTGTTACACTCATTTTATGTGTTCTAAAAAGGGACCTTTTATTCACTGAGGACAAATGGTATGTTAAGCGAGTATGCTTTGGAGTCCTTGAAAGGGCCCCTCAGGTGCGGAGAGGTCATTTGCTGAGGAATGCTAAGGCAAGCTTATAATAAGCTTGGTGAGGATGCAGCTTTCTTCCTGGCATAAACACATACTGACCTTGGGTGTAAAATAATACGAGAGAATACTGCAGATTAAAAAGCTTTGCTGACTGTGAGCATCCTTTATACTTCTAGCACAGATTGAGTGTTTTATGTAATGCATTCCGAGACACCAGTTACATTTGGACAAATTATGACTAGATGCAACATTAATCTTATAATTTATGCCATACTCATCGTGAAATAGTGATGAATGCCTAGGGCACAGATGATCCAAGTTCAGATCTTTGATAAAGTGATGTCTGTGAAATTTCTCAACAGTTCAAAAAGAGATCAAAATCAGCATTACACTGCATTTAATGGATGCCCATCCTGTCACCTCTATCACAAGACTTTACGTGCTGTGCTTGAGGTGGCAAGCTTGTGAAGTTGTTTGTATTTTTCTTGCCTTTCGATGGCATTATATGAATAGAAAACAATGGAAAACAGCAAATACAGTAATGGGCAAAAGACTTATTCTACTTAATAGACTTTCTCATTGAAGGGAAAAATTTAAAAGGTATTTGTTTAATAATAAAACATATGCAAGGTAGTCAAATGAAAACTATCAGGGTTTAACCATCAACAATTTAAAGAAAGTTCAGCTGCATTTAAATGGATGCAGTGCGAAACTCTGAAGACCAAAGCACATAGTCAAATCTTCAACCTGATTGATCAAATCAATCTGATAATGTATTTACTTTTAGTAAATCTAAGTAAATCACAAGCTGCTATGTACAGCAGAGAAACATTAAGTCTGATTCACAAGCTCTGATTCACATTTCACTTTTATTTTTCACCAAAGATATAGGAGGACCTCACTGTGTACTTATGGTCGATGTTCATCTGATGTGCACAGTGCAGCAGTTCCACTGGCTGCAACACAAGACACGAGCGGGAGTCAGAGTCAGCTCCCATGTCCTGTGTTGCAGCCCCTGGCCCAGCCACAGGTCACCTTCAGCTCTCCAGCCCCTGTTACATACCTGCCAGAGAGACAGAGCAAAAGAGAAGAATAATGGAAGGAGGGAGAGAGATGCTATGGACTCCACATTCATCAGCAGCTCTCAAAATAGCCTTACTCTTTCATCTAATATCTGAGAAGGGCAGTCCCTCTCCCACAGTCACTCAAGGAAAGAAAAAGCCATTATGGCCTAAATTGCCTGAAAGTGAGGTTAATGGCATCCTAAGTCACCTTCCTCCATAAAAGAAAAAAAGTCTCCTGAGACTGCCTCAGAAATCGGTCAGTGTTTGTGCTGAATATTTTCTATTTTTATCACAGGTATTTAAATCCCTACAGTAATGGCGAAATGATAGGCACTCAAAAAAAGTAATAACTTCTTGTCTGTACACAAGAGTTTGTCTTGCCATGCTTTTGTTATGTGAGAATGTGAAAATCACCCACATGTATTCATCTGTTTGAGCACTTCACCTCTGCAATAATGTGAAAGCTTCCTGAAGGTGTAATGCATAATCTGTGCCTCTCACGCTAGGATGAAAGACAATAGTTACAGTCAGCTCACAGCAATTTGTGTTGGTGTGAAACTGCAAGACCAAGCACCATGTGATATCAGGCAGTCCAAGGACAGCAAGGTGAACAGAAAGAGGAGCCGAGGGAGAAACTGACAAAACAGCGAAATCTGGCCTGGGCTTGGTCAGATAATGGGGAAATAAGAGAGCCAGGATATGGATGTTCTGTACAGGTTTGACATTGTCGGGACAGACTTCAGAGCAATTTCTCACATAGAAGCGAAAATAAATCCAATTTACACAATATCACACTTAGCTGATCTATTTTGATCTGCCTTTAAGATCATGTTAGTAAGATTTTCAAAACACATAAAAAAACAACTAAATAACTATTAAAATGATTATTCTATATGATGTATAGAAAATACATATATGCCATGTTTTGCTTCATAGCATAGCATTCACAGTCAGTCTCTCACCAAAACCTTACAGTAAAAATATTTATAGTATATTTTTTATCTGAAAATTCTCTACATGTGTATAAGCTAATTTATAATTTCCTTAATTCTAATTTTGCCACTGCACCACAAAGCTCACATGTGGCCTTCTTAAAATACACTAAACTGTCTATTTTTTCTTAAAAGCACAGAAAAAATAAAAGTCCTTTGTTGTTGGTTGTGCCACACTTACCCTTGTCAGGGTAATGGGGGAAGATCTGAAACCTAACCCAGAATTCACTGAACCCTACAGCCTGGACCATGAGGCAGACCTTTAAAGGGTTGCATAAATGTACCACTTCACCTTGTTGCAACCCTTACTCAAATTCATTCAAACCCTGGTTCTTAGGATTTGCTGTTTGCAGAAGTTGATTTTAGCACTTAAATAATGATGTAGATCAACATATTTACATGTCTTTTATTTTCTTCTATACTTTCTTCTTCTCTCTTTTCTTCTTCTTTCTTCTACACTTTTATTGTTTTGTCTGGTTTGATGGAATTTAAAAATTTGCATATTAAGTCATGATTAAAGAAAGGATGACTTTATGATATCAGTCAAGCTTGAACCGTGCCTTCTTAATGTGGTTTCAGAAAATTAATGGGACTCGATAGAAATATCGATGCAAGGTAATAAGCAGATTTTGCACAATCAAGAGCATGTGGAATGAGACAGAGAGGTGACTGTCACTGAGACTTGTAAGTTCCCCTTTCATTTAAGGATGTCCACTGAGCTTCCTGACAATGAGCTACTGTACCACAGCAACAAATGGCCAAAGAAATAAGTGGCACCAGTGGTGGTGGGTGTAGCCATGTCAAACACTTCCATTACCATTTCCCACCTTAGGAAGCTGGCGCAAAACTGGGTAGGACTGTACTCTCTTTGTACCGTGGACTCACCACAAATGGATTGATTAAACAATGCTGTACACTGTTCTACTGGCCCACTGTTAACAAACTATACACAATGCTCAGCCCCAGCAGCACCTTTCCTCTGTACCAGCAGCAGGCAGTCTGCATATTTAGTGACTAAATATGAATATTTCTCTATGTAGGAACCTTCAAGCTATCTGACAGCCATATCTGACATACCTCATGAATTATGTGTGATCAGCACATCCAGACTAAACTGCAGGGAGATTTCATGACAGAAACCCACTAAGCTTAATGGGACATAAAACGGGACCTGTCAAGACTGTTAAAAAAAAAAAAAAAAAAAAACCTAGGCCACCAGCACACAAGGGAGCCCACAATGGTTTAAATATTAAGTATAACTCTATGAGTCTGACTTTTTCTCTTTTTATTATTTTATTATACACACTTTGTCAGGCAATGAAAAGTCATGGAAAACCTGTTTGTCAGTTTAAAAAGTTTGAAAAGTTGACATGTTTATTTTCTTAAAGATGATTATGCATGGTACTGCAGGGCATCCTGAACATCTGGCAGAAACGGCCTTAAATGCTACTATAATTTGGGTATTAAAAGGCTTGTTTTACTAAAATTAAAATTAACAGAACTATTGTTCACATGTTGTTTGTTGAAATTGTTTTTTCTGTACCCATACTATTTATTTAAATGCTGAAATAAAAAGGAGAATTTTTTCACTTTTTATGGCAATATATATTACAGAGCAGGTTTGGATTATCTTTTTCATCCTGGCACCTCTCAGAGTTTCTTCATCAGGCTATCTAAGAAGCCATTATCATTCAAGCTCACTGTCAATAAAATTGAATTCTCATATAAAGGTATGAGCCGTTTAACGATCACATTACATTCTGTTAATCAAAATGAACAGTGAGCAGACACGACCATAGTCCCATAGTCATAGTAATGTAATGTAAATATAAGATTTTCGCAAGATAACTGTGTACAAACAATGCGTAAGTGTGTTAAAGTTAACTCAACAAGTGAATGTGACCAGTTTATATACACTTCTCACAAAAATTAGGGCATATTTCACTATGGGATATTTCATTATGAAAAATCCACTAATATTTTCTGATGACTATAGTTATAGATGAGAGAAAATATAATGGTAACTGGGGAACAAAAAGAGCAAGTGAGCACACGCCCGGTAAGGTAGTTACACAAATACAAAAGATGGACTTCTGCTCTTAAACTCCTGCCTTTGCTCGTGGATTTGCAGCATTGATTGGCTGTTGAGATAATCAGGTTTAATTACATATTTTTGTTTTCCATTACTTTTTATTATATTTGTTAAAGCCTCGGCCATTAAAGCAAATGAATGTTGATTGAGTTGTTGGTAAACGGCGCATACCTGTACATGTTTTCGTGCACTGGTCCTTGTAGATGAACAGATGAAAAGAAATAGTTAAATCACTGTGAATAGTTAAATCGCACATTTGTGTTAAAGCTAAAACAGTGTATTTCAGTACATGGCTAATATTATTTTTTATTATTATTATTTAAATCATTTCTAAGCTACATCTCTATAACATAACCAAAGTGCCTTGATCTGTTTATCTATAATAAAAAAAACAAGTATGCATGATTCTGAAGAAAAAAAAAACAAGTAAGCATGATTGAGGCTATTATATACACGGAAGAAACAAAGAAAATGCAAATTACATAAGGTCTGTTCAAATTTAGCTATGAGGTAACTCAGAATGAATGCTCAAATGCTTAATTACTAAGTTATTATGGCTGAATCTTAAAAGTGCTTCTGATGAATTACTGAGGTCCGCAAACACATTGGCAATTAACATGCTGCTCAGCAGGCATTTTAACAGCAGCCCTAGATAATATCCCAATAAATAGAGTATTGTAGAAACCACAAAGTCTTGACTTATATATCTAAATGTGGTATGTAACCACTTGTGCCTCTGGACAAGCTTTTTATCATAAAATATGCTTTATGATGATAACATACTCTGCTGGTACCAAGAAAGACTGAATATAACCCAGAACCCGTCATACAATATAAAGTGAATATTCGCGGTAGGAAATTACTCTAACAATAGGTTATTAATAGTGATTATCCCATGGCAAGAAGAAGTACAAAATACCATTTATGTAAACTTTTAGTTTTAAAGGGTTAGTGACCAAATTAATAATAATAATAACAATAATAATAATAATAATAATAATAATAATAATAATAATAATAATAATAATAATAATAAAGCAATAATTGTCAATAATAATATAATAATATAACAGCTAACATAGTAGATGGTAGATAATGTAGTGGGAACATTTATAGATATTACAATTACATAGGATAATAGAACAACACTTATAAGGTAATATAGTGTAATGTATAATTAGAATACTAGTATTATATGAGATGCAATGAAATTTAAATGAGTAGTCCTCTGAAGACCTAGATTTACCTGAAGTTGGAGTCACTCGCTGCTCCTCTGAATCATGTCTGGTTTGTACAGCTGTCTGAAGCTCTGTGTGACTTATACAAAGCTTCTCTGTTATTTCAGCATCATCTTTTTTTGGATGGTAGAGCCACAACATGGTTTCTCATTATTTGCTTCAGCAGTGACGAGTCTAAAACCTCATTACTATCCGCTTTTATTCTCTTTTCATCCGTGTCGCATTCAGTCCTACTGTCAAAAGCAGCGTGTAAATTCTGCCCGTGTCCTTCTGTGCGCCTCTTTAAATATCCAGTTACACGCACACATACGCGCGTGCGTGCGCGCGCGCGCACACACACACACACACACACACACACACACACACACACACACACAGCCACACACTGCAGCACAGGGCTTTAATCAGCCTGTGCAGTTTTTTGTCCGCATCTAGGTTATAAGGTGCCAAAATATCTTTGGCATATGTGATGGTATTTCTGCCTGCCGTATGAAATTTCAGCATCATCTCAATATCAGCGACTGCGGATAAACAGCACATTTCCTTACGCAATCATGATACATTGTCCCTCTGTGCTTAATATTTTAACCTTCATGTCTCACCCCTCCAGGCTTTATCAAACTTCCACGAGGTCAACTTGACCTTGACGTTCCCTAAAAAGCACATTAAGAGTCTTTCTGAAGCACAAAAAGAGTATTTTTCTAAATAGATATAGGGAATAAAAATTGTCCAAATTATGTGAAATTTGTTTGCATTATCCACAGTGGTGACTGGAAGCTTTGTGAACACTTTATTCATTCATTATCTTATCCATTTGTCCTAGTCATGGTTGTGGGAGAGCCAGCAACACAGGCCGCAAGGCAGGAACAACCCTGGAACCCTACCATCATAGAGCACATACACTCACACACTAAGGGAAACTTTGGAAGCACCAAATAACCTAACACATATTCATGGAATGTTGGATGAAACCAGATAACCTGAAGAAAACATGGGAAGAACATGCAAATACCACACAGATGGAGCACAGGTTTGGAATGAAACCGGGGATCTCGGTAAGGTGATAATGCTAACCGGGGATCTTCCCATGTAAGGTGATAATGCTAACCATTACAGCACTGTGCCGCCTGTGAACCCTTTAGAAGTTTCTATATTTCTGAATAAATGTGACCAAAAACATCAACATCATTTCACACAAGTCTTAAAAGCAGATTAAGCAAATGTGACAAAATATTATACCTAGTCTTTTTTGAGGAAAATGATCCAATATTACATATTTCACACATAAACCTCTAAGATTAGCAATTGATTTGAAAGTGAAATTAGAGGTGTTTTCAACTTCCAAACCTCTTAAACAACTGAATACTGCCATCGGTTTTCACACTACTTATATAGCCATAAAATGCAGAGGTCAACAGTTTTAAATAGTGCATAAACTTAGACATAAACTTAGAACTTGTTAGGGACACAACAATTCCCATGTGCACACTAGGGGGAGCCAAGTTGCTCCTTCAGCCACTATGAGCATTGGCGTGGCAGGTAGTTCCAGATCGCTATGCAGAACTACATTTACATTTATGGCATTTAGCAGACACCTTTATCAGCGACTTACAACTGATAAAATCTTACAATCCAAGCAGTTGTAGGTTAAGTGCATGGCTCAAGGACGCAACTGTGGCAGCTTGGCAGAAATGGGATTTGAACCCTGGACCTTCTGGTTGACCCTATTTTTGGGTCAACTAGGATGGGGCACTAGGATGACTGGCAATAGAAGAAAGTCTTGGGTATCTTTATTTCTGTAGCTAGCCCTCGTTGCCCTTTGGAGTAGGTATGCTAGATATACTTCATAGTGATAATTGCTAAAGGCTTAGTGTTACGATATAGAAGTGAGGACCCGAAGATGCAGGATAAGAGAACAAACAACGTTTATTTATAAAAAGGAATAACTGAAAAGGGGGAACAAAAGGGCCGGAGGGAAGCTCAAGCTTCGGGATACCCTGGTTATATCCCTAACCGGCTAATTACCTCTGGGGTTTGACCCTTAGCCAGCCGTCGGCTCTAAAAGCCCCGGGATGTTACCGTCTGTCTATAAACGGTCGCTTGTGTTAGGAGACCTACCTCGCAGTCCCCTGTGAGTCGCCGTCCTCACTGAGTGCCATAATAGAGCAATGGGTGAGGCGGTTTATATCCGGTGTTTAATTGGCGACGTACTGACGAACGGGAGTCCCCGTTACTTAAATGCGGGTCCTAGCATTGTTTGGTGTCACGTCATTACACGCAGTACGCATGGTCTCACACGTGTACGCCAGTGATCTCATTTTTGTATGAGCCCATTTCCATGCTTAGTCAGTGACATGCAGCTTTTATTGTTGACGGATGAGTAAGGGGAAAACCCTTGAGGTAACGTAGCCGGTCAGGGAAATAACACGGTTTCCTGAGGCTTTGCATCACTTCGTACCACTCCTTATCATCAGTCTTGGCTGGTTGCTTCGTTTGGGACGCGCCCTGACGCAGCTTCTTCAATGCTCACAGCGCACTCATGCTTGGGCTCACCCCCTGGCGTTCTGGAGCTCCTCTGTGCCACTCGATTTGGGAAGCGTCCCAAATCGGCACTTTACTGTGCTCACTGCACGTCTGCACTCTGGCGCTTCAGCGTGTATCACCACCAACTCGCACAAACGTCAGCTGTAGGTGCCATTCCAACTCGGGATGCACCACAGCTGCATGTTTTCCCCTTTCTGTGTTTTCTATTTTGGAGAACCTTTTGTTCTACCATTTTGTTTGTCCCTCATTGTTATAATATGTTGTTCAATCCCCATTCCCGCATCCTTGGTTCCTCTCATACAGCTAGCGTTTTAGTAACGCAAAGAGCGAGAGAGATCGAACGTTGTGTGATGACGTGGCGACAAACAGCACTGAGGCTCATGCTTAAATAACGGGAGCCCCAGGTGTTCATCATCATGTCATTAAACTAAAGGAAACATAAGCAGCATCACCGGTAGCTCTGTAACGGCAACTGGGGTCAGCCGTGAGCAGACCGGGAGCTTGAGGTAGGCCTCCTAAGAGTACCCCATTCAGTCCCCCCCAGGGACCACTCAAGAGTGGTGATTCGGTCGTGCTGGAATTCCCATATCAGGGTCGGCCCTAGAATGTGCCTATGAACACTCTTCTGGGCCATGTCCCTGCCAGTCGACCAGGTACTGGGTGCTTCCCTGGATCTGTCTGCTGTCTAGCAGATGCCGGACCATGTAAGCCAGGGAACACTGGATGATCAACAGGTCCGAATGGAAAAACAGACCCAAACAATGATACTACCACCACCATGTTTCAAAGGTGGGGTAAGGTTCTTATGCAGGAATGCAGTGTTGTCCATGCTCCAAATATAATGCTTTTCATTGAAACAAAAAAGATCTATTTAGGACTAATCTGTCCACAAAACATTCTTCAAATAGCCTGCTATCTGGTCCACGCAAACTGCAGATGATCAGTGGCTTTTTCCTTGCAACCTTGCCATGCACACCATTGTTGTTCAGTGTTCTCCTGATGGTGGACATATGAACATTAACATTAGCCAATGTGAGAGAAGCCTTAAGTTGCTCAGAAGTTATCCTGAGGTCCTTTGTACTTCGCCGACTATTATACGCTTTGCTCTTGGAGTTATCTTTGTTGATCAATCACTCCTGGGGAGGGTAACAATGATGTTGAATTTCTTCCATTTATATACGTTCTGTCTGACTGTGGATTGGTGGAGTCCAAACTCTAAAGAGTTTCCAGCCTAATGAGCATCAACGGCACTTTTTCTGAGGTCCTCAGAAATCTCCTTTGTTCGTGCCATGATACACTTCCACAACCATGCTGTAAAGAGCAGACTTTGATAGATCCCTGTTCTTTAACTACAAAAAACTACCCACTCACACCTGATTGTCATCCCGTTGATTGAAAACATCCGACTCTAATTTCACCTTCAAATAAACTGCAAGTCCTAGAGGTTCCCATACTTTTACCACTCACAAATAGGTAATATTATATCATTTTCCTGAATAAATAAATGACCAAGTATAACATTTTAGTCTCATTTGTTGAACTGGGTTCTCTTTATCTACTTTTAGGACTTCTGAAAAGCTGATGATGCTTAAGATCCTCTTTATGCACAAATACCGAAAATTCTAAAGGGTTTACAAACTTTCAAGCACCACTGTAGTGTGTTACTAACAATCATCTTTAAGACTGTGGTCCTATCTCTCTTCAGGTCATTGACCAGGTCCTCCAGTGTAGTTCTTGGCTGTTTCCTGACCTTTCTCAGAAGCCCACCCCAGCATAGGTCTACAATGTTACCCCTGGTGCCCTTAGACAACTCTTTGGTCTTGAGCATAGTGGAAAACATGCTAAATCAGCAGCATATCACATATTTATTTGCCCTTCTGTATACTGCACACAAATATTAGGGGATATTTCAAAATGAAAATAAAATATCTCCTAATTTTTGTGAGCAGATTACTTTTCAAATACATACACACACCCTTGCAATCACACCCTAAATGTTATAAATAATTTATTCTGCATTCTAAATGGTATTTTGTGTTTGCTGAATATATTTTACTGACTATACGCAGTTTCAATTAAAAGAAACAATTTTATTTAAACAAATAATAAAGCAAACATTAAAGCATAATTTGGTGTCTTGACTTGATTGTCTGTAAAACTGCCTGTAAAACAAGTAGATTCTATATCAGGTTCTCTCTGGTCTCCTCACTGGTTCTGGTCAGTGGATCTGACGGAGTGTAATGTGGTGCCAGTGAGTACCTTTATTTTTACCTTTGACCTTTGTGTGTGGTAACTTTGGTCACTTTCCACGGTCCTGTCCACCTTGGTTTGTTTCACTTTTTCTTGTCGACCAGTTTCCAGACACCACTTTGATTGGGTTCTTCTTCTGTTTGTCTCTCTTGTTCTGCTGAACTGATTCAGTGAATCTGGGTACTTATCCTCAGTCATAGGGAAAAAAATAAGAATAATCCTAGATTTATTTACGTAATACTGTCTTCAGATTTACAAAAACATCACAGAAACCGTAGTTCAGCATGATAAGATAGACTCAAAGGACTCGGTGCTCTTCAAAGTGCTCTTCAAATCACCCATCTATTCAGCAACCTTCCAGATGCAGCACTAGTGTATATTTCTGTTTAATTACCTCTAAATCAGGACTAGATTTAAACCAATCGCTAATACTGAACTATCCTCACTGATTAGCTCATCAAAGTCAGCAACATGTTTATTAGATCCAATCCCTACATATTTACTCAAAGAATTAATACCTGGTATCATAGAATTGAATTGAATTGACAGAGTAAGCATGGCAGGACTAGGTGGGAGAAGGAGAGAGAATAAACAGAAAGTGTGTATCCATCTTTGTGCTCTCTGAATTAATCAACCAATCAAGCAAGCAAGCAAGTTGTCTAAAAAAGAACTTATGCCATATATGCTTTTTTAAATAAGAAAAATATTATAAACATTAATAATAAACTAAAGGAGTAAAAACAGTAATACGTGTACTGTGTATTTAAGAGCCAGCTGCCATTTGAAAGTGATTAAATATTTCTTTTAAAATCTAATAACCTTAAAGTTAATTGCAGCAGAGCTGTTTGCCACTGTTCATTTTCCTCAAGAATAACATTGAGGGAAAGCTAGTGACTAAACGAACAGTTAAATGGTCTCCTGGTTTGTGATCTGTATCTGGGCACAGAAAAAATGGTCATTCATAATTTAACGATTTAAGGAGATGATTCAAGTGCAGTCCCATTTTATTTAGAAGGAGAATTGTATTTTTTATCATT
>JAUZST010013560.1:0-10969 GCA_034779995.1 Parotocinclus haroldoi
TTTATATACATATATTTTTTTCTCATTTCACTTCTAAAACGTAGACTATTTTGTGCAGATGCATCACATTTAATTCAAATTTTAAAAAAAATACATACAGGTTGTAATGTAGTAAAATAGGGAAAAATCCAAGGGGGTGAATACTTTCGCAAGTCACTGTATGCACTTGCAGGACAACAGTTTGGGTATAAGTGCACACAGCAGTTACTGGAAGAATTAAGTTAATGCTGTAGGAACATAACCATAACACATTGTGTTCTGCAACAAAGTTTGCTTGCTTGTTTGTCCAATATTTAAAGCCATTCCAGCTGCGATAGTTTTATTCATTCTTTCATTACATGAAAGGGGTTCTGAAAGGAGGGTCTTAAGCACTATATATAAAAATCTATACACTTTTGTGTCATTTAATGTTAATCCGATTCAATGTCCATTCGCTTTATCGACCATGATCTTAACAATTAAAATAAATTATAGTGGGAAATAAAAATCTGTCTTTTTACGTGGGACACTGAGGCCATTAACGGTGAGTTTCTGTTTCATCTGGCTGAACCTCCGGGTTGTTTGCATGCAGTTTTCTTGAAAATATACCCTATATATTTACGTTACAGTAAATTTGCATTTATGTAATTTAGCAGACAGCGACTTAAAATCCAAGAAATTGTGGGTTAAGGCCCCAACAGTGGCAGCTTGGCAGAGGTGGGATATGAACCCAGGACCCTTGGGACCGTAGTCCAATACAGCTAGGCTACCATAAACAATAATTTCACTATAGTAGGGATATTTCATTATGGGATATTATTTTTTGTGAGCAGTATAATTGGGTGGTGGCTCATTCTCAGCACTGCAGTGATATTGGTGTGGTGAAGAATTTAAACACTGTGTTCATTCACTGTGCACTCATCTAAGACTCACCATATGGCTACATCATGTAGATGTAAATTTAAAAATCTAATCTGTTGCTGCACAGTTTGTGTTATAGTCATCCTCTAATCCTCCATCAGCATTTACAGGACCCTGCTTATAGCGCGCTGATGGCTGGGCATTCTTAGTAGGTGGAATTTTTCCAGTCCAGCACTGACACTGGTGTTTCAAAAGACCAGCAGGCACCACACCACACACGAACAAACCACCAACACGTGTGTCAGTGTTGTGCACTGTGGGGGTCATGAACATTAGAGAACAGTAAAAGAGACTAACCCAGTATGTGAGAAAAAGATGGAATACAGTGTGTAATTGTAAAACTACAAAGTGCATCTAACATGGCACCATTAACATGATTTGCAAGCAATTTTACTGTAGACTGTTTTGTTGTGAAGCTCAGAAGTTGGCATATTATACAAGACTGAATGCGAAATCCTTGACGTTTCTGCTGATTTCCATTAGCCATAACTGGAGATTAATGAATAGTCTGTTAAATGGACATTATCATATGAAACTACATCTGACACGCCACCGATAGCATGATTTACAAGCAATTGGACTGTAGAATATTTTTGTTGTGAAGCTCTGAAGTTGGAATACTGAAGCTGATAAAACAGGCAATATGTGTAGAAGGTGTATGAAGAAGGTGCATCTAATAAAGTAATTGGTGAGTGTATGCATAAGAACCAGCACGTTTACTATGGGGTACAATAAAATAACTTGACTGCCTTTATCTTCTACTGTAGCTGTACTAAATGTGGAATTCTAGTGTAAATGCCTTATAAAAGGTTTAATAATAAACATTAGAAATGTCAAAAGGATCTGTGGATGGCTAGTAGAGAGAGTTTCTCTAAAGCTTTTGAATTAATAGAACTTTAATCGCTCTAGTTCCTGGTATAGTAAGAGAATATGTTATATGAAAGTCATAAATGACATGTGAGAAGTGTTAAGTGTGAAGTTGTGTGTGTGTGTGTGTGTGTGTGTGTGTGTGTGTGTGTGTGTGTGTGTGTCTGTGTGTGTGTCTGTGTGTGGGTGCGCGCTGTGGGTGCTGAAACAAGCACTGTACTGTTACCTCGTTACTATTGTCATTAGTGAGCTTAATCCTAGTGTCTTTAATATCCTTCATTGCCTTTTTTCTAGTATCCCTGGTTTGGTCTTAGCTTGTTTTTAAGGTCCTTAGTTTGCTGTTTACCTTTCTTCTAGTGTACCTGGTTTCTTGTGTAGTAGTTTCCATTTTACCTTGTTTTGTTGAATTTCCTTTGTTTCCTTTGTTTGTAACATTCATAGCTTTCTTTTTTTTACCATTAAGGTCTTTAGGATAAATTGTTGTCCTCCGTTTTATTCTCCCTTTGTGTTTCTTCTACATCATTTCAATCTTTGTGTCCAGTGCTCCCTCCTTCCCTTCTTCATCTTTACCTAATTAAATCTGTCCCTTGTTTCTAGTGTCCCTAGTGTCATTACAGTTTTTCTAGCTTCTCTTTTTTTTCTGGAGCCCCTTGTTTCTAACCTTGTTTTCTTCTTAGATTGTTTCTAATGGCTCTGGTTTCCTTCTTACATTGTTTCAATTATCCCTAGTTTCCGTCCTCCTTTGTTCTAGTGCCCCTTCTTTCTTCACTTCTTTCTAGGGTACCTTGTTCTTTAGTACCTGATGACCTTCCTCACTTATGCCCTCCTATTCTATATCCACTTTAGTGAGCATTTGTATTTATATCCTTTCCATACACACGATGGCGCCAGTGCTCTGTTATGCTACAGTAGCTACGGTACAGTAGTACCATTAATAAAAAGTTTAATAACCTTTACAAATTTCCATGGCTGGTGCTTTGCATTTATCACTAAAATTTAATTGGTGCCTCTTTAAACTCTTGAAAATACTTTAAAGGCTGCTATACAAATTCCCTTTGATACATATTACATCCAGGCAACCAATACATAGCATCCATCAGGACAACGTCAAACCACCTGTAAGTCCATGGTCCAATATGGTTGTTATGCAATATTGTACAGTATTAACCTATTCAACCCATCCACTACCTGGCAAATACATTGGTTTGTATCTGTTCTTATTTGAACTGTATTAAACATGTTCCATTAAAAAGTGTCATGCTGTTACATTTTATTTAGAGAGCTGAGATGTAGTTAGGTCTGGGTTTTCCAGTGTCTCCATGAGTGTGCTCCGGTTTCCTCGCACAGTCCAAAGATGTGTGTTAGGTCAGTTGGTGTTTGTAAGAGGCCCCTAGTGTGTTCAGTAAAGCTTCCTGTACTAGGGTCTGGGTTGTTATATATGTCATTACAACGTACAACAAATGTCATCTCACTAATTTATTGTCTTGTCCGCTTAAATGTTCTTCAGTTTAACAATATTAAGATAATTTTTTAACAAATTAGTTTTATTTGTATAGTTCAGTTGTAACTATTGTATCTCTTCATGAGACAACACTGACGATATGAGACTTTGAGGCAATGTAAAGTAGTCAGTCTGCAGCTTGTAAAGCCGTGTGAATTTGCATTAATGTCTAAAGTTCTGACAACAAAGGTGAGTACAACCCCAAGTGCAAATGTCAAAATTGTGCCCAATTAGCCATTTCTCCTGCCCATTATCATGTGACTCATTAGTGCTAAGGTTTCAGGTGTGAATGGGGAGCAGGTGTGTTAAATTTGGTGTTATTGCTCTCACACTCTCTCATACTGGTCACTGAAAGTTTAACATGGCACCTCATGGAAAAGAACTATCAGAAAGTATCAGAAGAATTGCTGCTCTACATAAAGATGGCCTAGGCTATAAGAATATAGGCAGCACCATGAAAGTGAGCTGCAGCACTGCCAGGACCATACAGCGGTTTAACAGGACAGGTTCCACCCAGAACTCGCCATGGTCGACCAAAGAAGTTGGGTGCACGTGCTCAGCTTCATATCCAGATTTTGACTTTTGAAAGTAAACGTATGAGTGGTGGGAATTTCATGGTTTGGGGCTGTGTGAGTTCTGATCCTGCACCTACCTTCCAAAATCGTAAGTTCGGCAAAACCTTTGCTTATTAAGTAAAAAGTCTCAGGTTCAAACCCAGGTTTTAACAAGCCAAGTGTTTTTTTAAGTTTGTAGCAACGCTGAAGTATTGTAGTTGTTTTTATTTACCTGCCTGAATTTTAATTGAGAGGATTTAATCAATCCTGGACCACAGCCTTCTTATTCCCTGCTGTCTCTCTAGAGTAGTAGTTAGCTCGTTTGCTTACCAAGAGAAATGTCCTTAGCAAACAATTTTTTTAAAGTCTGTAGTTATGCAGGTTGTTATTTTTTTGTTTACCTGATTAAATTTTAGTAAAAGCCAAAGTCTGGAACACAGCTCATTGGATCTGTAGCATAGTGGTTAGCACATCTGCATATCAAGGGAAAGATCTATTGTAGTTATTTAATTGTGGTAAGAACCAAAGCCTGGACCACAGTGCTGATTTCCCCAGCTCTCTCTCTCTAGAGTAGAGGTTGTGAGAACAACACAGTTTTTGTCCAGGCTTTGGCCTTAACAAGTCCAATATTAAATGTTTGTAACAATGCTGTGCTATCCTGGTTGTTCCTTGTTTACCTGACTGAATATTAGTAAACGCCAAAGCCTGGACCACAGCTCTTTTAGTCTCAGGCTGTCTTTCTAGACCAGTGGTTAGCACCCTTTCTTACCAAATGACACATCTCAGGCCTTAACAAGCCATATTTTTTTAAAGTTTGTAGCTATGCTGGTTGTTATAAATGGATTTGACTTGAACAAACAAAAGTGTTTGTCATAGAAAGTCTTATTGGCTTGTGTGACTGAGATAAAAGCTCTTTACACAATAAACATGTTCAGGTTAGTGCTCAGTACTGCATCAGCTAGTTCAGTTAGATCAGAGAGAAAGACGTCTTTTTTTTATCAGACAAAGTCTTGCCCATGCACCATGATTTCTAATGACTACACTTCACCCCCTTTCTCTTTCAGCTCTACATAGATCCTCTGCAGCCGGCAACCTATTGCTTTTCAGGAACTAGGAGTTCTTTGCAGGGTGTTCTGCAAAATGTTCACATCTGGCAAATGTTTGGTAAGCTCAGACAGAAAGGTCTGACAAATTCAAATTACGTAGAAACACCATGTAGTTAGTGATTCTAGCTACTTAAAAACTAACTCAGTAATTTTCTTTTCCAACATGTCAGCATGGTTTTTCATTTCTCAAAGAGACAGCTTGACTTGGGAAACTTTCCTTTTCACATCCTGGCATACAGAGTCCAAGCTTACTGCATGAGTAATATTTTTCTAAATTACAGTGTCCAGTTTATCTGACCTGATGTTGATCAGAAAATGTACCAGATGTGTCTTGAATGGAGGTTGTGGCAGCTACAATTCAGCATGTTGGACAAAACAATTGTTTTGGTCTCTTAACATCACATCAGCATTAATGGTATATTCATCACAGGAGCAAAGTTACATCGATTCTAGTAAGATACATCCACACAATTTATATAAAACAGGCAAAAAGAAGCTGAAACTCCTAAACTTACCATTTCAACTTGGGAACTATTAGAGTCTATAAAGCAGTTCACTGATTCAATGCTTATTACGAAACATGAGGTTACACATTTGAATGTAACTGAATAACTGGTTTAATACTTTTATTTATGTGCATAACTGTGCAGTCGTTAGTACTGGTTACTTGAAACTTCCAACATTCCCAGTTCAATTCCTATCACAGAATTTGTAGATTTTACATGTTCTCCCCATGTCTACACAGGTTTTCTCCAGTAATCCCACCAACACATGTTCAGTTAATTGGTGTCTCTAAAGTGTCCCAGTTTGTGTGTGCCTTGCGAAGAATTGGCTTCCTTGGACCCAATCATTGTCTGGGGTTGGGTCCTGCCTTGACCCTGAATTGTATTCATTGGGATTAATTAATTATTATTATATTAATATTAATATAGTATATATAATTATATAATAATTTAATGAATTTAATTTATGGCTCATAAATTTCTTTTAAAAATATTGTGATAAATTATCTGATAAACTGCTTAGGTTAAAAGAATAATATATTATCATTGATTATACAATTATGATTGATTATTGAAAAAAATATTAAGTTTATTAATTGTGAACTATTATATAAATACATGATAAATGATATATGCACGATTAAGTAAAATAAATTATTTAACATCACCCGAAATTATAAAAACCTAGAACCTAACAATGTTGTTCACATAAAGCAAATATTGCAGAACAATGTGATATTGTTACTGATAACATTATTTGAAGAAAAACAAAACAAAGGGATTGGACAGCAAAAGGAATAAAAATATTTCAATCACAATGACATAGACTTGCATTTATTTTGAAACATTTTGTTGTGCACATTATATTAAGAATATACACAAATTATATAAAACATCTCCAAAGAATAAATTCAACCCTTGATCTGTAAATTAAAGGAAGCCCAGAGTATTTATAAATATAGATTTCCATATTGAATAAAAATTGAGTCATTTGTCTATTGTTGTATTTTATGATTCAAATTGGTAACTTACTACAGAAAATTACTGCCTACATCCATACATCCATTACACTGGAGGAAAGCAATATCGATCCTACATACAATAAACCGCACAGTTTTAACTATCACAACCTTTACTGAAGCACTGAAAATTTATTCTTTATTAATCATGTTCATTCATTTGCCCTTTTGTTGACTGATTTATTAATGAACTCACCATCCGTACATTCTTTCATTACTCCATCCTTCATATCCACACTACATACAGTGCTCATATACAATATACACATTGGTTACATATGGCTATAGATACAAGGCGACGGTAGAGAGTGGTAATGAATTACTTTGACTTTTTATTTCCCCTTGATTGATGATGTTTTTGAGCAGAAGACTGCATTATTTAGGAACAGCACCAGTGGTCTTACATGCAGGTGATACACACAATAGTAACAACACAAAGATTGATATCAGTGAGGTTAAATACACAAGACCAGTGGATATGGGAAGTGAACACGGTTTCACAGACGATCTGGACTGAGATATAGTTTTAATTTAGGAGTAGAAGGTTAAGACGCTCTTGTGGTTTCCACGAATCAACAGAGTGGGAGGAAGATTCTTAGTGAGAGACTCCAGCCAGGACATATACAGGTGATCTGATACAGAACCCTTACGAGCAATGGGCATGCTCCTGTAACACACACAAGCACGGTGTGCCATAAATGTATACAAGGCTGTGACCATGTTTAAACAATACTATAACTAAGGGTTGTATGAATGCATCACAGGTGTTAGTGAATGAGATAGGTTAGTGTAGGTCTGACAGGGCTGTGCAGAGGTTTATGGGTAAATGGGTTTTAGAATGAGGTAGTTGTGTGCGTAGGCATTCGAGCTAGGTATTGCAGAAGAGGTGTTTTCTGTTACAAGACATTTGATTATTTAGCTATCTAAATATCGGCTATCTAAAATTTAGCTATCTGTTTGTCGGTTTGTCTGTCTGTCTATTTACCTACCTACCTACCCACCCACCCGTCTATCTATCTATCTATCTATCTATCTATCTATCTATCTATCTATCTATCTATCCATCCATCCATCCATCCATCCATCCACCTGTCTATCTTCCTATCTATCCATCCATCCACCTGTCTATCCTCCCATTCATCCTCCCATCCATCCATCCATCGATTCATCCACGTGTCTATCTATCCATCCATCCATCCATCCATCAATTTGTCCATCCATCCACTATATATATAGAAACAACATAGTAAATATGTGACACACACACACAGTCAAAATATTTGCTTTAGGTTACTGAGGATAAGATTAGCGTTAGGGTCAGGTTTAGCATTAATTAGCTACAGTAATCGTTATGCCAGTGGTTAGTCCCCATAAAACATAGAGAGAGATTATTTGTGTATGTGTATGTGTAAAAGAAAGAGAGAGAGAGAGAGAGAGAGAGAGAGAGAGAGAGAGAGAGAGAGAGAGAAAGATTTAGATTGTGTGTTTGCATGTGATTGTACTCACACTATAATGAGTTTAGCTGCTCTTGAGCTCTCCTGCAGCAACTCATTCAGCCGAACCTGAAGATTTGTCTGTACACAGGGAACATCATTTATTCAATCATTTATATATTCTTGGATATATCTATTCATTAATGTATTCTTTTATCCATTCATTAATTCAATTACGTTTTCTTGTTTGTTTATTTACCAATGTATTGTAAAATGGCCATTTAACAACAGGCACAAGCTTACATCCACATCACGGTGCAGCCTTAAGTTATATGTCAAAGATCAGCCAAGAAATCAAGGAAGAAGTGCTGAAAGGAGAGGTGTGGATCTAGTGGTACATCAGATCAACAATTATATTGCTGATAACAGTTTAGATGGTCCTTTGGTCTGGAGCACAAAGCCTTCATTTCTACCAAAAAAGATAAGGATTCATCTGACCACAAGCCCAGGGAAGCTGAAGCTGACACATCTTCAGGACATGGTTAGCAATAAGGTTTGTGTTTTGTACAGTAATGTGTAATATCAATTTGTTAATGTAACTCTGTATTGTAGTGCTGACCAAGGTGCCTTTGCCCATGTGGTTCTATGAGTTATTGTTTGATGGCAAAGATCTTCATTTTAGGCCTGTACTGTTGCCCTTTATGCACTGAAATTCCACCAGAATCCTTTTGTTTATTAATATTATGCACTGTCGAGAGAGAGAAATGTGCAAATCCTTCCCAGTTTTTCTTTGAAGAACATTGTCTTTCAACATTTCAATCATTTTCTCACACTTTTGGGATAAACTGGAGATCCTCTGCCTATATTTGCTCCTCATAGACTCAAGCCTGCCTAAATTAGTACATTTGTGTATCAATCTAATCTAATCTAATCTCTCCTTATTCATCAGCTGATCAACATCCATCCACCCATGTCTTCATTTATTAGCCCATTATCTATGAGTTTATTTTATACACGCCTCCCTGACCTTTTCTTCAAAGCGGGCCAGCTCAGCATCGGTGATCTTCCATGGGTTTTCCTTCCTTAGAGTTTCAGCCTGAGCGGTGTCCTTCGATCCCTCATGTAGCCGGAATGGTTCAATCATGTCCTCAAAGAGCTTACAGCTACACACACACACGCATATACATGCACCCATGTTAATACAAATAAGAAACAGAGGATGAAATTAAAGGCAAAGAGATAAATACAGGTGTGCTCCATTTAACATCCACATTATGCTCTGTGAAACAACAAATCAACCGAAATGGACGTTGATTGGACACACATTCCGACAAATTCAAGTTGGCTGAATGCGTGAGCATAATATATACTGTATAAATCATAGACAGTATACATTGTAGCCTAGCAAAATCATTAACTTAAAACTTACTTTGTAATTAACTGTTGAATATCTCCTGAACCTAGAAACTCCAAAACAACATGGTTCCTTTATTTTCACGACTGGACAGCTCAGTCCACAAATATTTTATAAGAATGTCAGCCACGCTACAGACATGGATATAAACCGCCTCACCGATAGCTCTGTAATGGCGAGGCAAAAGGTAGGAACCCTAACAAATAGGTCCAAGGATTTCTTCCCGATACCTAATAACAGTCATAGTGCTGTTGTGTAGCATGTCGAGGTTTGTGCATCCTTCCAGGGATATGCAGGCCCAGACCTTCATTGATCCAACACTAAACCAGACAGCATCACGTTCTCCATGGTGTCTCCAGGACCTGTCATGTCTTTCACATGCTGACGAGAAACCTGCTCATACGTGAAAAGCACAGAACACCAGTGGAGGATTTGCTAATTATAGTATTCTATGGCAAATGCCAGTCGAATGCTATGAAGCAGGGCAGTAAACACAGAGCCCACTACAGGACATCGGGCGCGCAGGCCACCCTCATGAAACCATTTCTGATTGGTCAAACGCATTCATATTAGTGGGCTTTTGGAGGTCTATCTGTAGGGCTCTGGCAGTGCTCATCCTGTTCCTCCTTGCACAAAAGAGCAGATACCGGACCTTCTGAGGGATTAAGGATCTACTACGGCCTTCTCTAGCTCTTCTAGAGTTCCTGCCTGTCTCCTAGAATCTCCACCATATGCTTAAGAGCATGGGAGACACAGTAAACCTTCTGGCAATGGCACATATTGATGTGTCATCCTCCAGGAGTTGGACTACCTGTGCATCCTCTGTAGGGTTCAGGTACCGCACCATGGCTCTAGTAGTGATGCTACTGCTAATGCTAACTGCAAAAGTAGTGAAAAATCCGCCAGAAAAGACAAAGAGGTACCAAATGTTGATGCCCTCCACCTATTAAACCATTCCTGTTTTGGAGGTTGTCTCATTGTTGTTCCTCAAGTGCACATGTTGTTAATTTCATTAACACCAAGCAGCTGAAGCTGATTAACATCCCCACTCGGTACTTAATTGAAATGTTATTATCCCAGGTGTTGAACTCCCAGAGTCGATGGTATACTCTGATTGAAAAGTGTTCCTGTAACTGTGAGCAGTGTATAAATAAGACAGACTTTTATTTCCTATTATGCATCTTTGGGCAGTAAAGGGGACATCAGATGGATAGATAGTAATGCATAAAAGTACACAAACACAGACACATTAGTTATTAATTCACGTCGTGTCTTGAGTTAGCTAACCTTTCAGAAGTGGGTTTTGTGTGGAGGTCCACAATGATGTTGATGTCTGTACATTTAACCCTGAATTTCTTCAGAAGGGACTGCATTCTGAAATACACAGATATTATAGCAATAATACCATTAATAATTGTATTTCTGTTACTGAATGATTTCATTGATTCTTTGGAGTAACAGTGTGTTTTACTGTGTGTGTGTGTGTGTGTCTGTGTGTGTGTGTGTCTGTGTGTGTGTGTGTCTGTCTGTCTGTGTGTGTGTCTGTCTGTCTGTGTGTGTGTCTGTGTGTCTGTCTGTGTGTGTGTCTGTGTGTGTGTGTGTGTCTGTCTGTGTGTGTCTGTCTGTGTGTGTCTGTCTGTGTGTGTGTGTCTGTGTGTGTGTCTGTGTGTGT
>JAUZST010013561.1:0-10969 GCA_034779995.1 Parotocinclus haroldoi
AGTCACAAAGTATAGCCTTGCTCCAGTTTATTTACGTTTCTATGGCTGTACAGATCAGAATAAATCACAGGGTTCAAATATAGATGCTAACACAAAAATGCAAGCTACATAAGAGACTAACAAATAACATACAAGAACAGAACAAGACATTGGAAAAAAGGGTCTAAGATGTCCTGGGAAGGGACCCAGAAACTGTCCACAGGGCAATAGTCCTCCCAGTTGATGAGATATTGAAGTGCTTGGGCTCAGGAGGCATTGCACAGTATAGGTGGAAGCATCATCAAGAACTCTGGCTGGGGGCGATACCACAGGGGAATTGTTCAAGAGACAAGGCAATGTAGGCATGAGGAGAGACACATGAAGGGAAGGTGAGATCCTGAAGTACCAGGGATAGTCTAAACGAGATAGAGTTCATTAGTCTCAGTATCAGAAAGGGGCCAATATAGTGAAACGAAGCTTCATATTTCTGGACGCAGATGAAACTGAATGAAAAGCCAAAAGCCAGCTGAGCTCTCGATTGATCTGCACTTTTTGTCATTGCAGTACCTCCTCCTTTTACTTATGCACTTGTTCCAAGATGGCATTGCCGCACCTTATTCAGGCATTGGCTGACAGGTCATTAGTGAGAGAAAAGTTTCAAAGCATGACTGCTAGCTTGGAATTCACTCATAGAGAGACAGCCATATGACAGGGTGGGCCAAGGAGTGCACAGTTTTTGCCCAGGAAGGAGGTGACTCCAATCAGTTTGACTTTCTAGTGCACTGAAACATACCCAGCACTTGGTTGGACTGATGATGATACCAGACTTTAGGTTGACACTGACCCCCAGTATTCTATGAATGCACTTGACGCTTCAGATAGGAACTGGGGGCCATAGTCTGGCAGGGGCCTTTTTTGACCAAAATGCCAGCAAATGTCCTAGAATGGAGCTTAGCAGTTTGCAGTTAGAAGAGGAAATTGTGCAGGAAAATGGAACTGACAGGCCAGGGAAAGTGGTCCACAGCCATGAGAATCATAGTTTAACCCTTGGACTTAGGTATGTCAGTCATGAAGTCAACAGCAAAATTGGACTAAAGACTTTTGGCACTGAGAGAGGCTGGAACTTATCAGCGATCAGTGTTCTAGGTACATTTCACTGGGTGCAGACAGAATAGGAGAAGACAAATTTGTAGATGTCAACTGCCGTAGTCTTATACCAGTACTTGTAGTACTTGTAGAGGAATATATTTCCTTTAGGCAAGATGCTGGCTCAGCACACACGTTTGAAGGAGGGGGGAGATGGTATTCAGGTCAAAACCAATCAAATTGAGATGCCTGTAAAAAAGTACTTTTTACCTTAATGCTGGTTTCCTTCACACTAAGTGGTGTGGATGTACAATAAAGAGATAATCAAACAAAACTGGGCTGCACAATAGAGTTTCTAGATAGAAATCTATTGTTGTGGCCACATCACATAATTGCTGAACCTGCTTGACAACTATCTGTATAAACCCAAGGATTTCTGGAATAACGAGCATGAATGTTGTACATCTGATAGACAGAAAAGCCTATGAAGAGAAGCACTCCATCTCTACCATGAAGCATGGAGAGATGCAGTTGATTTTCTTTGCTGTTTTTTAAGTTGATAAGGGATCCAACATTTATGAGTTTTGTTGGTCCATTTCATTACTACCTTATGTTTATTTCAGAAATTATCGCAGTTTTATCTGATAATTCATCCAGTGTCCTCTCCGAAATCAGTAATATCTTCACTATCATTCACTGTTCACTATCATCTTCATCTATTTTCTTGGCAATACTATTTTTTTTCTTAACTACAATGTTACTCTTCATATTAGTTTATTTTACTGATTATACTTTTAAACGTGGTCACTCTGCTAATATTTATTTATCTTATGTTTGTTTCAACTATTACTTGGTTACATATAACATCTAGGCTACCCAAGAAGGTCAGATCCCTTTCTAAGTCTTGGTCGTCCCAAGGTTTCTTCCTAATAATGTTTAGAGAGAGTGAATATATTGGGTTAAGGGCCTGTTTTAGGATGATAATGTGCTGCTTTGGTTAGACAGATTTGGTGTGGAAATACTCCAGTGTCCTGCACATGACCCTTTTATATCCTTCACTGAGAATCTTTGGGACATGGACTGTGAGTCAGACCTTTCTGTCCGGACTCAGTGCCTGGCTACACAATTGGTATGAATCAGCACAAATTCATACAAACATTTTCACAGAAGATTAGAGGCTTTTTTTAGCAACCAATGCCAAGTGATCAGTTTCTTGTTAACATCTTTTTGTTCATCATGACAAATAGATCAAATGGCATACAGAAAATGTGTAGGAATTCTGCCTTAATAGGTCCCCATAGTAGTAATAAATAACTACTTCATGTGTATCCAACTGCACTGTTTTAGATAATCATCGCATGAAATCTGATCCTTTATCCTGCGATTTCATTTTGGTTTAAGAGCTAAATATATTATAACATTTGGAACTGTGAAAATCTTTTTTTTTCCACTGGGAAAACTTGTTTTCTTCGTTTTTTCTTTATATAGAAGAAAGTATGTAATCCTCCCAACATTTGTACGTGATCTTGTTCACCAACTATTGGTAATAATGAAAAAGGAAAACAAAAATACACAGAATGTAAATGAACAGGTGACATTAAACTTGGCATATAAAGTAAATATAATATAATCTCTCTGTTTTGTGTGACTTGTGCTGAATTTGGAATTGAATAGAAACAAACAAGGCACACAACTCAGGACTAACTGAACGGATTTATGAATAAGAGAGTAATAAGGTTCTAGGGCTGCATACCGTTCCAGAGATGTGATGTGGTTCTGGATGGTATAACATCCAATCAATATTATAATAGGACATTTTACCTTGATTACGATTAATAAATTATTATTTGGTGGTTTGTCTTTTTGCCTTCATAGTTTCACTGACAAGGTTTGAAGTGTTCACATGCTAAAGCTTGAACATTTTTTTCCTAATGAAGAGCATAATGAGTGCATGTGGTTGTGATTTTAAAATCACGGGAGAAGAAACATTCACCAATGAACTATGTATGGTTGTGGGCTGTGTTTTAAGGGGGTAGTACATAAACTCACACTGTGGAGAAAGCATTGTGAACTTATTAACATAATTTTAAAAACGTATCACCAGAATTTGAATAAAACCAAAATAACCTGCGTCAGCAAGATTACAGTTAGATTAAAGTTAAAAGGGGGAGTCAGCTAAAGGTCCTGAATGTCAGTTTCAATTCTTTTCTTGACAACGGCTAGTGTGTTTTTTTTACACAGTCAGTGCGCTCACCACTCCATCTCAACTTCTTGACTCATCAGCATGACATTTTCCTACAGGAACTGTAGGGATTGTGCTTGACATGTTTGTCCTAATATATTTTTCTGCTTGTGAGCATAGTCCCTGTTCTGTTTTGACATCTCAAAAGCTGATTTAAACCTTCTGGGTGTAGGGCTAAGTGCTTTGATGGCTACTACTTAGTTCCCTGCCATCTAATAACAAAGGGTAATAGAGTGCAGTTGAAGGTTAAATGTGTGTTATGATTTTATTTTTACAATGTGTTATTCCAGTCTCACTGGACAGTAACAGCTTTTCTTCCTGAACTTTTTTTGGTTAATTATGTGCTGATGATCATGAAAATCACCATGATATTTTCCTATATATATACATGTGTATATATATATATATATATACACAGTTTTATAGATATAACCATTTTTAAATTTTCCCATTTTATCTAAAGTCTACTAGTATATCACCCACGAAGCAAGCTCCTTGAGTTTGTGCTATGCAAATTGTCTTCATTATGACTGGGTATGATGGCAAACAGAGTACAACAGGTGCTTGCATTTACAAATACTATTTGTTTACATGTTAACACATGTTCTTCAGGCAATAGCATAATATGTACAGAATAACCCCAAATAAGTAGAAGTATGGAAAATTAATATAAAAGAACACACTGCTTCTTACATTTACTTTCATTTGAGACAATATGAACCTGAGATACTTCATTTCAACTTAATTTCATATGTTAATAAACCGCATTCCTGCATTTCAGACCTGCAACACATTCCAAAAAAGTTGGGACGGTGTGTTTTTGTTTGGGGGAGGGGGGTGTGATGGTGTTATTTAGCTCTACTAATGATAAAAAATGTCATGTGATTTCAAACAACTGATTCATGATTCAATCGTAGAAAAGCAGCATCGAGGAAAGTCATTAAAGGAGCAAAGCTGGCCAGATGTTTGTCAACAAATGCGTGAGAGAATTAGAGACATTTTTTAAATCAATGTACCTAAAAGAACTGATTTTTATATTTGTCCCTCTACAGTGCATGATATTATTGATTTTAGTGCATAAAGGCCAAGGTCACAAACTTAAACCGAACGCTTTGATCCTACAGACAGCACTTTGTCAAGAACCACCATTGATCAATTATCTCACATAACCACATGGGCAAGGGATTACTTTGTCAAACCTTTGTCAATCACTACAATATGGCATTCCATTTGCAAAATCTAGGCTCCTCGTTTGTTCTGTTCAACATGGGGTCTTTGTTCAGTCCCAATAATACGATGAGAGCAGAAGGATCAACTGACTGTTACTTCTGTCTGAACAATGCTTTTGGCTTCTATACCAAGAAATCTGCTAAATATCCCAATCTGCCTTCGGACATAAGGCCAGTGCCACAGGTTGCCAGTATCAAATCCACCAGAGACAATGGAGCCTAGATGAAGGCAGATGAAGATGCCACAACCAGCGTCCAGGTGTGGAAATTGAGACGAATTAAGAGGTTGAACTCTTCCTGTCTCTTTATCCTCATCTGATAATACAACAATATTTAAATGACCTGATCAAAGACTTTTGTCAAAAGCTAAAGCAGAACAACTTTGTATGACTGATACACATTATAACGTCTCTCCTAAATAATACAAAACTTTTGTAATAGTCTTTGTGTTAAGCTTGACATTGTATATTATAATCTCTGTTTTATTCAGGAAACAAGCTAAAAAATGTTAAATAGTAAGGTCCTACTAGTCAGTGCATCGAAAGTGTAAAGATCTAAGTGTTCAACTGCACACTCAATCTAACACATTTATAGTAAATACTGCATATCTGATGGGGGAAGGAGAGGAGGAGTTGAGTGTCACCAACAGTCTTAGGAGAAGCCCTTTGGCATTGCTGTGAGGACGGTTGTAGGGAGAAAAGAACTGTTGGAACTGTGAATTGTGGGACTCTAGTTGATGTAGAACTTTTTCCATGATATCTGATATGATCATTCCTCCAGATAGGAAGCAAGCCACTGCAGGACCGAGCCTGTGATTTCAACCGAATGGTTGACTGTTGTGTCAAAGGTTGCTGAAAGTTTAACAAGAATCAGTACCTCTGGCAGCAGGAAGCTTCTCAGAAACACCCAATAGAGCAGTTCTGTGGAGTGTGCCGCTTTGAAGGCAGACTGATTGTGATCCTGTAGGTTATTCTGTATAAGAAAAGCTGACAACTGACAGCAAAATCCAGTATGGGATGGCAATCAGGTGCGAATGGGCATGCTGCTGTATTTAAAGCTTTAAATTCTATTAAAGTCTGATCTTCACAACTCGTTTGTGGAAATGTAACATGGCATAAACAAAAGGAGATTTCCCAGCACTTCAGGAAAATGAGTTGTTTGTGCTCAAGTCTGTAGTGGTAAATGTGTTATCATTCCGGTTTGTATTTGAAAGTGTTGTAGGTCTGAATTGCAAGAATGGATGTTTATTTTGAAACGAAATGAAGTTGACCAGACAAAACATGAAATATCTCAGGTTCATACTGTCTGATTTGGGATTGTAACACACTGTGTGGCATTCATATGCCTTTATCCTATTGCCTTTTCTGGTTGTGGGTTCGAGAACCAAAGGAAGAATGACAAATGAAGAATTATGTGTGAAGAAAATAAAACACTGCATTCCAGCATAATAAACTTTTTTCGCTTTCTGAAACATGATCCATCCAGTCCAGGATGCCTTTCATCATGAATTACGGAATGACAAAGTCAGAGAAAAAAAATCATCTATTGCTCATTTGTATATTTTGGTTCTCTTCGTCCACTTTTAGTTTGTAAATATCTGATTTTGCTTTAGGTCACATTTATGCGGAAATAGACACAATTTAAAATGGTTCATAACATCTGTTACCACTGTACCACTGTAAATGGCCATAGGCCCATTTGTTGGGCACATTTCAAGACTTTCTGCAGATGTGGCTGGTTACAGGATGAACATACTTACTGGAAAAGCAAGAGGCACAACAATGTGAATCAACACTGACATGGAAGATAAGCGTTATACCCTGTGACACAGCATACAGCTGATAATTGTAGGCCATAAATACACTTTTACTACTACAGAGGTACACTTGTTAACTTGCCAGCACTTTTGGCCTACCAGCTTATGACCTCTGATATTAATGGGTCTTGTGCTTGCTTTAAGTCCTTTCTTTTCAAATTGAATTACATACAAAGATAGAGTAAGTTGATAAACAATAAAATTCCTGATGAATTTGTGGTAGTAGGAACTAAGTCTTCATCTTCTATCAAAGAACATGAACAAGGCTAGTCTTTAACACTCTACATTTCATGGGTCAGACTATATTCCATCTTTGGGAATCACATCTTTATATCTGAATATGGTATTTTTCTAGATAGCACATGGCAGGATGTAGGTTGAACCCGCTTGCCGGACAGCAGGAGAAGACTACTTATACACACACAAGATGTTCTGCTGTAAGATGTTTTCTTATCATCCAATTCAGCTTTTTAGTAGCCATGTTGAAGATCCATAGTTGAGAATCAAGCAGACCTTACTAAAGTATCAATTGAAATGCCAACTCTTGGTAGCCATTGGAAGATTTTTTTCTGTCTATAATTCAAACAGCAACATCATTCACGTGACATACTTGCATAAATACAGCTGATACAGTTCCATCTCCATCAAAACAATTTTATGTTGTTTATTTATTTATTCATTTTTTGCCTGCATGATCCAGACGGTAAGGTCTCAGAGCTACTATATATTTAATATTGATGCCTTTCAAGGAAAATTATAAAATTGTCAGCACTGTATTCCATCTTTTAAGCATCCACTTAATTAACATTTACATTTAATTTGTCATCAGACCAGTTAGTGCTATGGCTTTATGGAACATTAATATTTTGTTTGCCTTCTGGAAAGGCGGACTGAAAAAAATGTAAACCATGACATAAACTATGGAGAACATTATGGACAATAAATAAAATATAGATTGCGAAAAATACAATAAAAAAAAGAATTATACAGATAAATTCGTTTTCTTGACCACTGGAGATTCTTTGCCCACCTTTGCTCTTCACAGGCTTTTGTGTTCACTGCTTTTGTACCAAGTTATTATAATCACTTGTTGACATCACTTGTTTGAAATTACACCATTACCACCCATAAATTGCCCCATTCCATATTTTAATGTGTCGCATGCCTGAAATAGATGTTTATTAACAAATTAATTTAAGTTGATCAGACAAAACATTTCATTGCCTGGGCCATACTGACTGCAATGAAATAATTGTCAAAGTCCATGTAAGGAGCACTCCGAATCAGAAAATAAGCTGGTAAAAGTCGCAAGGTAAAGTGCAGATGTGTGTGTATATATATATACTATACAAACTGTCACACATTCACAAAAGTACCATTGTACATACATAAATAGTTTATTAAACTCAGGATATAAATTGTGTTGTTTCAGCCACACGATGTCGATAATCAAACAGATCAACTGACAAAATAACTGGTTATCCTTTTCAGTTAATCTAATGCATGTCTTTGGACTGTGGAAGGAAATGGGAGTACCTGCAGAAAATACACTAGGGTTCAGGGAGAAAATGCAACCTCAACACAGATGGAGTCCAAAGTCAGGACAGAGGAAGGGATTTCTATAGCTGGGAGACAACACCTAACCTTTTGCAACGTGTCAGCCACACACACACACATACACACACTATAAGTGGTTATTGGCTTGGGATGATGTATGCTATTGTGGCAGGGCTGAGAGGCAGACAGAGGTTCTGGTTACTCAGTCGTCAGTACTTGTACTTTATACAAGTTTGTCTCAAAAATCTCACCCAAGGGCATAAGGGTATTGTGGCATAAGTGTGAGTGATAAGCTTAGAAGGTGTGCTGTGTACTGCACAAAAGAAACATCTCATGCCTACACTTTTCTACAAAGGAGCATCAGAACTTAGTTCCAAAGCCACACAATTTGTGGTGAGAGAGTGTTCTTCTATGCCTTTCATTTTAGTGGTCAATTCATTGAGATGCCGCAAAAAGTCAGCCAAGTAAGTGAGTTTGGTCACCATCACACAATCAAGCATGCACAGTACAATCACTTGTACTTACTTGTACACACTATTGCAGTATATGATTTTTAAGTAATTAATTTGCATTTTATTTCATGAAATAAGTATTTTATCACCTACTAACCAAGCAAGAATTCTGGCTCTTACTGACCTGTTTTCTTTAAGAAGCCTCGAATTCTGTACTCATTATCTGTATTAATTGCATTACTGTATTAATTTAAACTCGTTACCTGTATAAAAGACACCTGTCCACATGCTCACATGTGCACAAGGCTGGGATTGGCTACAGGACAATAGGCAAGCAGCTTGCTGAAAAGGCAACATCTGTTGACACAATTATTAGAAATGGAAGAAACACAGGACTGCTGTCAATCTTCCTTGGTCTGTGGAACCATGCAACATCTCACCTCATGGGGTAAGGATGATTCTAAGAAAGGTCAGGAATGGGCCCAGAACTACACAGGAGAACCTGGTTAATCATTGTGGGACTGTGGTGGCCTAGTGGTTAAGGTCCTGGACTTTGGACCAGAAGGTCCAGGGTTCAAATCCCACCTCTGCCACAGTTGGGTCCCTGAGCAAGGCCCTTAACCCTCAATTGCTTGGATCGTAAGACTGTATTCATTGTAAGTCGCTCTGGATAAGGGCATCTGCTAAATGACGTAAATGTAAATGGGGTCAATGACCTGAAGAGAGCTGGGAACACAGTCTCAAAGATGACCGTCAGTAACACACTATGCCGCCATGAATTAAAATCCTGCAGGGCACACAAGTTCCCCTGCTCACACCAGCAAATGTCCAGGCCTGTTTGAAGTGCACCAACGACCATCTGGATGATACAGAGGAGGTATGGGAGAAGGTCATGTGGTCAGGTGAGACCACACATTTTTGGTATTAATTCAACTCGCCATGTTTGGAAAAAGAAGGAGGATGAGACCACTGTCTCAACCGCAAAGCATGGGGGTGGAAACATCATACTTTGGAGGTGCTTTTCTGCAAAGGGGACAGGACGACTCCACCATATTGAAGGGAGGATGGATGGGATCATGTATCATGAGATTCTGGCTAACAACCTCCTTCCATTAGTAAGAGCATTAAAGATGGTTCGTGGCTGGATCTTGCATCATGACAATGACCTGAAACACACAACTAATGAGTGACTCCATAGGAAGTATTTCAAGGTCCTGGAGTAGCTTAGTCAGTCTCCAGACCTGAACATAATAGAAAATTTTGGAGGAAGCTGAAGCTCAATGATGCCCAGCAACAACACTGAAATCTGAAAGATCTGGAGAATGTCTGTATGGAGGGGTGGACCAAAATCCTTGCTGCAGTGTGTGCAAACTTGGCCAAGAACTACAGGAAACATCTAACCTCGATAACTGCAAACAAAGGTTTCTGTACCAAATATTAAGGTTTGTTTTTCTGTTGTATCCAATACTTATCTTGTGAAATAAAATGCAGATTTATTTTTTTAAAAATCACACAATCAATCCATCAATCAAAATGTATTTGTATAGCACTTTTTACAATGGAGAATTGTCTCAAAGCAGCTTTACAATATTATATTATCTTAAAAGGCCAATCCCAAATTAAGCAAGCCTAGGGCGACAGTGGAAAGGAAAAACTCTCTGAATATAGAAGTTCTTCCTTCTTGAAAGGACCAAGACTCAAAAAGGGACCCATCCTCCTTGGGTGCCCTAAATGTTACATGAAATAGTTAAGTTGTAGCAATAGTAAGATTAAGTAAAGAATACATTTTAAATTAAATAACAAAATAGACGTATAGATATGTAGTGTGGTTGCTAATCAGACCACACATTTTAAAATTATATCCATGTTATGGAAAGCTTTGATCAGTAGTTGTTGAACATAATATTTTGAAGGGACTGGTTTAAACCCTCTGAATAAATTTGTACTGGAATTGTGACATTAACCTTGGTAATACCTGATATTGGATCAAAAGAAAATTCTGTGGTATTGCCCACTTCTAGTAGATCTTTCAAAGATAAACTTTATTTAAATTATGAATTGGATCAACAGCCACAAGCACTTACCAAAATCTGTGAAAGCATATGGAAGTACAATGAGCTTTCCACATCATCAACGGAACTATTTTCTTGTTGACACTTTTCTGTTCAGTCCACACAATCTAGTTGAACCCGGAGCTTCTTTGTTTTTGAGGTAAGTCAATATTTAAGGTAAAACCATTCTTACCAGTGGTTCAATGCCCATGTGACTTCTATTTCCAATACACTTTTCATTTTCACCTGGTCAGAGAGAGTTGTGTTCCATACCTGACTAGATTGAGCTTTAGTCTAAATAGCTTTTTTCTTGTGACAAAAAATTTCACAGATTATAAAGGTTGTAATGGTGCACTGCTACTTAAGTGTGTACACGAACATTCTGTTCTGTTTAGGTTATTGAAGGGGTTACTATGAATCTGTACACATCAGCGTTATAATGCTTAAAACAGATAAGGGAGACTAAAACAAAGCATATGTTGAAGTGTGTGGTATTTATTTAATGAACAAGAAGATAAACAAAACTAAAATAACATAAAAGGACAACAATGCAAATA